>PVIJ01022884.1:0-15244 GCA_004024925.1 Scalopus aquaticus
GCGCCCCGTCGCCCCCCGCGCGCCGCCCCGCCCCGCCCCGCCCGCCCGCCCCGCCCGCCCCGGCCCCTGCGCGCCGAGTGCGCGCGCCCGCCGATGTGTGTGAGTGCGTGTCCGGCTCGCTCCATGTTGCCGCCTCTCCCGGTGCCGGCGGCCGCGGCTCCCGGGGCGCCGGGCGATGCGAGAGGCTGAGCCGCGGAGCAGGCACGCGAGCGGCGGCGGCGGCGGCGGCGGCCGCGGCGGCGGGAGCGGCCCCCCAGGAGCGGCCCCGGGACCCATGCGTCTCGCCGGCGACTAGGATGTCGTCGGAGGGGGACCGGAGCGCGGAGCAGCCGCGGCCGCCGCCGCCCCCCGCGGAGGAGCCCGGCGCCCCGGCCCCGAGCCCCGCAGCCGCAGACAAAAGACCTCGGGGCCGGCCTCGCAAAGATGGCGCTTCCCCCTTCCCGAGAGCCAGAAAGAAGTAAGTTGAGGGCGAGGGAGCCAGGCCGGGCGCCAGCGCCCGCCGGCCCGGAGCTGTCACCGCGCGCCGCCCCCGCCGCCCCCGCCGCGGCGCCCGCACTTTACTTTTGCCGCCGCGGCGCCGGCCCGGGCTGCCCTCGGGAGGCGGCCGGCGGGCGGGCCCCTGCGGAGCGCAGGCGCCCCGGAGAGCCCGCGCCCCGGGCCGGGCCGGGCCGAGCTGTCAAAGCGCCGCGGCCGGGGGCCTGGCCGGGCGCGGGCGCGGGGCGCTCCTGAACTTTGCGGCCGCGGCCCCGCGCCGGCTATTTCGGGACGTCCCCGCTCGCCGCCCCTCCCCCACGGCCCCGCACCCGCGCCCCCGCGCCGCCGCGGGCCGCGTGCAGGAAGTTTGGGGAGCCCGCGGGGCCCGGGCCGCGGCCGGGCGCGCCGCCCCGACGGAGCTGAGCCGGGCGGCGGCTCTGCGGGGCTCGCTCGGGGCTCGCTCGGGGCCGTGGGCCTCGCGCGCGGCGCTCCGGGCAGGGCCGGCGAGCTGCCCGGGAGGCCGCGCCGGTCGGGGGGCGCGCGGCCGGAGGCGCGGAGGGCGCGGGCCGCGCGGGCGAGTCCTGCTTACTCATCCCGCGGCGGGGTCGCCGGGGCGCGGGGGCCGCGCGGCCGACCCGCGGGCGTCCGGTCGTGCGGGGGGGCGCTCCTGGCCCGCGGGTTGCGCCCGCCGGGGTGTGGGCGCCGCGAAGCCGCGCGGGCCGGCTCCTTCCTGCGAGCTTCCCCCTGGCCGTGCGGGCGCCGGGCCTGCGGCTCGCCTCCATGTTCGGTGCCAGCTCCCGCCCGGCTGCCAAGGCGCGTGCAGACGCGGCCGGAGGCCCGAGTGGCCGGGCCGGGCGTACCCCGCCGCCGGCCGGGCCGGGCCGCTCTCCGAGTTGGCTGCGCCGTGGAGCAGGGAGGTGGAGCTGAAGTAACTTTACACTCCGCCACGCTCGTGGCCCTCCGAGCCCCGCAGACGAGCCATGTTGGGGTTTCCACTCGACGCCTCCCGTTTCACCCCGTGGAGAGCGCGTCTCGGCCCCCGGAGCGTCCGCTCGGCGCGTCGGGCGGTGCAGGTTCGCCCCGCGAGCCGGCACTCTGGCTCCGCGGACCCTCGCCGCGCCGCGCCCCCGCCCGCCCGCCCGCCGGCCCGAGGAGGAGCCCGGGGCTGCCCCGGAAGGAAGCGTGGCGCTGGGGCTCGCCGCTTGATTTTGTGAATTTTTCTCTCTCGCTTGATGCGTGAAGAGAAGGGCGGCCCTTCAGGAGCTCGGACACATTCCGCAGGCGGCCGCGGACCTGCCTTCCAGTGTCACAACACCACTTTGCAACAGTTCGAAGCCTTAGGAGGATTTTCTGTTAGGTTTGAAAATGGCTGTTTTTCCTTGTAGGACATGAAGTCTAGTGGCAGCTTTGATGGTTCCAAACTTTTAAGTGGATTCTTTAAATTAGGTGTGTCTTTTGAAGGGAATGGAATCTCCAGTTGTTTTAGAAACATGTGACTGGAAACTCACAGGAGAAGGGGAAGGCCAGCAGCGGGCTCCATGCTGCCCTGCAGGGTGTTAGGGTGTGACAGGGAAGACCCCAGTTGGGTGGGGAGACCCTGAAAGTGAAACTGATGTGTAGCAAATGCAAATGCAAGTGAGGATTGTAAACGTGGGCTTGCAAATAATTACCTAAGAAATGAAGATTTATAGTCTTCTGAAATGCAGTGGGCATTATGTTTTTCAATTGGCAGTGGTGGCCTAATGGCTGCTATGTGGATTGTTCTGGAGAAGATGCCTTATGACACTGTTTTTGAAAAGCGGATTTGTATATTTATCTCTGGATTGAAAAAGGAAGCTTACCCCTCACTGCCAGTTACACTTTTTTTGAACTTCAAGTTTTACATTTTTGGTAAACAAATGAAGCATTTTCTTGTTTTGTAGCGGTATTTTTTATGTTTAATCCCATTTTTAGAAATGTGGGGCTACTGGTTTTACATTGACTATTACTTGAAATTATATTTACTACCTAAAATCAAGAGTTTTGTACTGCAGCCATTAATCCTAAAGGCAGAGTGTGGGAAGTGGGCATAGAAATAGGAATTTCTGTTTGTCCGTGGCAGTTGGAGCAGTGACAGGTACATTGGTCTGAGTTCTGAGCAGTGAGGGCATCGATGGCCTGGTTACGCCAGGATGCGTGGCTGGCACCCATTTCGTATGGAGCAGGCAGGTGCTGGCTGTGTGTGGCTGTTTCCTATTAATGTTAATTGTTTTCTGATACCATTAAGGAAACTTCCTGAAACTCGGATCTTCTTTTTTTTTTTTTTTTTTCCTGAGACTGTGCAGCCATGGTGTTCAGTTGGGAAGTCCAGGAAAAATACAGCTACCATACTTGTCACCAAGTCAGCAAAGTCGATGTTGGGGACAGGGTGAGGTGGGGTGCACAGAAGCAGCAGGTGGTGGGGATAGGATTTCTGAGGCGCTGTCCTTGATCCTTTTCAAATAAACTCTGCACCCGGAACTACTTTATTTAACGGCAATTGCCGTTAATAGAAAGTCACCTCTAGCAATAGCGTAGAGAAATGAGGTGCAGCCCGTGATGTCATACGAGGATCAGCATAAAAGGACCCTGCAGTGGTGGCTGTGGCTGCTTTGTGGTCGGAAGGCCCCCCAGCAGTTTCTAAATTTTTATGAGAAATAAAAGCTGTGAACTTGAAGTAAGGCTAATACCTTTATGCCTTCATACCGCACTGCATTACAGTAAATGCAGCTTTATAAGAAAGCATTCATGTAGCATTGAGAGATCGTCTTTTTGGAGATAATGCAACTTTGTAATCATTTTCTGTTTCAACAAATTAGATGAATGGAAATTTTTGATCATTACTGGCCTCTGGTGCTTAGTGGGCCCGGGAATGTTTTAATTGACTGGGGAAGCTGGTCCTGGCACAGGAGCCTTCTTACCTGCTAGGAGTTTCTCTCACCTGAGCTCATGGGAGTTCGCTGTCGAGCTGTTGACCATGTTCAGGGGAATCGCGTGCTTTGGGGGAGATGGTATTTCTAGTCTGCTACACAGTTTTATGGTCAGCGTATTGGTTATTAATATGTAAATGTGGCAGACCCGGATTTCCATGTCAGTTTAGGAGAATCAACAATCTCTTTTCCCGTTCTGAAGATACACCCTGCTGTGGCTTCAGCTGTAGTCCGTGGCAGGGGGAGGGCGCCCGTTGGCGGAAATGCACATTATTCCCCAGGCCGGAGTCAGTTTCCCTCTGGGCGATAATCTCTCCTCTTCCCCCTTAGAGGCTTCCAGGAAACCTCACGCACCTTCCAGGAGGAGGAAACAAGAAGGGCCCGTTCAGTTACCTGGGACTTTAGCAGCTCTGTGGCCGAGCCTCGTCGGGGGGTGCCTGGTGTCCTCCCTATGATTTGATGTAGCTTTTAATCAATGAGATATTTGAAGTGAACATAACTTCTAGCTGCTATGCAGAAAAACTTTTCAGTGTGTGCTTCCCTTTTTTTTTTTGGTCAAAATTGTATTGGCCCATTTTTTAAATTTCAACAGGCCGAGTAGTCCCAGCTTCCTTTTAGGATTTTCATCCTGGTCATATTAGTGACTAGTTTTAAAACTTTACAGTTCAAATTGCAAAAGTTCTGGAGTGAGATAAGGATGATTTCTAGTTTTCTCTCCTGACGGCCTGCTTGTCAGCCTATGTGATGGTTTGCGGGGCGCTGTGGCAGAAAGACCAGTCCTGAATTTGTAATTGAAGTGTCAGTCTCTTTGCAGAATTTGAAGGATTTAAGAACACGAGTTAAGAGAAGCAGCAATGACACAGCTTTTTTTGCACTTTCTCCAGAAAAAAACCTCCTGTCAAAAATAGGAAAATGGCTTGGCTTGGGTGCTGCAATTGCTGGGGGCGGGGGGCGGGCTGGACTCGCTTGAGAAGCCCGAGGAATAGTCTCCTGTGGCTTTCTCCGCCATTCACTTGGTCCATGTTATGCAAAGAGCATGTGAGAGCCAGCTCTGTGCTGGGGGCCCAGTCAGCTGTGGAAGGAGGTTCCTGTGACCAAGGGGTCCTCAGAGATTGGGGGGAACAGAGCTTAAGGTCGGCCTGGACAGACCCGTGTGGTTTGAGTGAGAAGACAGTGAGGGTGCGTACTGGGGTAGCAGGTGAACGGACTTGTGGGCGTGTCTGAGGCGTCTTCCTGGTGGGGTGTGGCTGGGAAGCGCGGAACGTGGGCCTGGCCCGGCAGTGACCGTGCTTGAGCGCGGCCGGGGGCTTGGGCTCTCTTGTCCTGGGCCATAAACTGTCCGCTGGGACCTCTGCGTGATGTGGTGAGGCCCTCGCGGCTTGTACTGGCCTGAAGGCGCTTACTGTGAAGACCCCGAGTGGGGACAGTCATGCCGGCGTAGCCGCAGGAGCCGGTGAGATGTTTCCGGGCACTCTGGTTTTGCAACAGAGGCTGGAAACTTGGAATTTTATGTAGAATCTTTTGAGTTTTCAATACTCTCAGTTAATTAGGACCCAGAGCCCCATTCCGGCCCCACCTGTGGTCAGGTTTAATCTGGGGATGCCCTGGGGTTGCAGGTTCAGCCTCTGCTGTGTGCACAGGTGATTTTATTTTATGTTGTAAGTTAAAGGTTTGAACACAGACTTGCAGTTTTCCCGAACAGGCTGCTTCGTGTCTGGCGTAGCGTTTTCTGCTTTTTGAATATAGAGGCCCCACTGCTGCTCAGCGGAGCTCTTGGGGAAGCCGCCCCTGTAATGCTTGAGGAGAGGTGGGGCCTGGAGGCCCAGGGGATGGGCTGCTGCAGTGGTGGTGTGAGGTGGTCCGGGGGGTGGGGGGAGGAAGACAGCGGTCAGGCAGCGTGGAGGAGGCATTTTGAAGTCTCTGGCTTACATGTCAAATGTCTGGGCGTCTAGGTATTTGGGGTCTCGGTTTGGAGTTTAGCTCGATTGGAACAGGTGGTTAAACTCGGGACTTACCTGGAATCCTTGAGGATGCGTGGAAATAGTGCACTGCCCAAGATAGGGTGTCTGCTCACCTCGCGAGAAGGCCTGAGACGAGATCGGGGCCTGTGAAAATGAGAAGGGAAACCGCAATAGTCTCCCGGTGTAGATGCTCCTGGCAACAGGAAAAAGTAGAAAATCACTAGAGAAAAAACTAACTAGAGCAAAACACCCCTGCGGGCTTCCTGGGCTTTACCAGGGCCGAGTGGGGGTGCCGCAGGCCCCTGAGCGGGCAGGTGTCTGCGACATTTGTTGTCTGGAGGAGACATTTCCCAAGAGCCGCAAAGCAGCGGTGCTGACTCTGCTGGAAAAAAGTATCCAGACCCAAACAGCGAGGCGTGGGTACATGGGGGGCCCCAGGCTCATGGGGTGCCTCGGTATGAGTTTAAAAGGCCAGGAATTGCCTTGTTACACAAACAGGGAAACCAACTCCTGGAGACACCGCGGGTCTGGGATCCAGGATGACCAGGCTCAGACCAGGCTCCGTCCGCTGCTCGCTAACTGCTTGACCTCGGGAAGCCGCCTCACTGCCCGGGCTCTGTGGGCGCCCTGAGCTCCGAGTGTGGGATTTATTTTTAATTTTTTAATTTCTAATTTTAATTTTAATTTTTTAAAGGTTTTATTTATTTATGCATACAAGCTGGGGTACAGACCAGAGGCGTGGGGCGGCGAGAGGGTTCACCAGAGACAGAGCAGGGACCAGAACAGGCAGGTCAGAAATACACTGCTGAGGGGAGCAGCAGGCAAGGCAGGAGAGGTCTGCCGCACCGTGTGGGATTCTCCCTGGCTGGTGTCGAACTTGCATCACCGTCACCGCTGCCGACAGCTCCACGGCGCAGCGCCCAACCGCTGCACCACCTGGGAGGCCCGGGATTTTTTTTTAAATGATATGTTTACTGATGCACACAAGAGCTGGGGTGCAGGCCAGAGGTGCGGGGGATGAGAGGACTCCCCAGAGACAGAGTGGGGAGCAGAACAGGTGGATCCACTGCTGAGGGGAGCAGCAGCGGGGAGACAGGAGGGGTCTGCTGCGCCCTGTGGGAAGCTCCCTGCCGGGGATCGCGGACAGCTCCATAGTGCTGAGACTTGACCCCTGCGCCTCCAGAGAGGCCCCCGAGTGTGGAATTTGGAGCCGGCATCCGGCGCGCTCACCAGGACTGGCTGGTATCGTCACTTCCAGTGTCACTGGTTGTCCACCAAGTGTGCGCCTGGGACGAGGGGCGATGACAGACACGCGACAAGATGCCAGACGCGGGAAGCGCCGGTACGCAAACTCAGGCCGCAGCTGCGGGGTGGGGGCATTGCTGACGGCTTCCCGCCGGGTGGCCCTGCTAAAGGGAAACGAGCAAGAGCAAAGAGCCAGGCCGGCAGACCCCTCTGCGGGGTTTGTCTTCTCACGCGCGGCACACGCAGGCCGCGGGTTCTGACATCGCTGCGTCCTGCTTGCCGCAGATGCGGTGTTGCCACAGTGACCGGCGCTCGCGCAGCTCCGCCGGCCGCGGGGGCTTGGTCCTTCTCTGCATGTGGCTTCTCGTTAAGTGGCTCGAAAATAATTTCTCATGTTTCTTACGCTGGGTCACGTTTGGCCCTCCCGCTCCACGTGGCCCACGCGCGAGGGGGCCGTTGGCGGGCACAGAGGTCTCTGAGGGTCTGTTCTCGAGCCCTCTTCACGCGCCTAGACCCGATGTCCCTTCGCCCCTCGGGGCTGGGGCTCCAGGGCCGTGTGGGGTCGGCACCCAGCTGCATGTGAAACGACAGTATGGAGCAGACTGACAGTAACGGTCCTCTTTACCTTGGGGTCCCCTTCGCTGAGGTCAGCCAGGTTGGAGCGTTCGGTTAGGAGGGCGAAGCTTTTCCCCCCGAGACTGAGGTACCGATGGAGCTACAGGATATAAAACTACACAAGAATTCCAGGAAGATTCAGTGTCACCCTCATTTTGCAGAGAGCTGAGCCCCAGAGAGATTGCGAGAGCCCGGCTCGGGTGTCAGCCTGTACAGCCGGTCGAGGGGCTGGAGGCGGTGAGCGCCTGGGTGACCCCAGAGACCGAGCCCACAGGCGTCCCTGCCGTCCAGCCGCGTCGCTCTGCGGCTCGCCTGAGCGGGTCGGACACGGCGCAGACAACACGGAGTTACTGCGGGCCCAGAGCTCTGAGACCTGCAGACCCCCTTCGGCCCACTTGGGAGCTCTAGGGCCTCGGCAAGGTCAGAGACTCCCTCAAAGGAGACGCCCCGATTCCCAGTGTCCCAGCCAAGTGGCGGGTGAGCACAGCTGCAGAGTGACCGCAGGAAAGGAGCCGAGGAACCAGCCGGCTGAGCCGAGCCCAGCCCGCGCGCCTGAGCGAACAGGCAGCCGTTCTGCTGTTCATGCTGGCCCGTTACGCGGTGGGGTGGAAGGCCGGCAGATGGTTCCTGAGCTAGGGGACGCTAAGGACACAATAAAATTTGAGCTATAAATGGTAGAAGCTGTCCTTTTCCCTTTTCTTGCGAGGGTGGCGGAAGGCCCTCTGCTCTCTGCTTCTGCCTTCTCGTGAGGCGTTTGGAAACAGAGCCGGATCTTTATTATTGGGGGAGCCACATGGTATTTAAAAACATAGTCACGGTACAGGGCCTTCCTGGTGGCGCAACAGGTTAAGTCTCAGCACCGTGGAGCTATCCGCAGCCACTGCAGCACGAGTTTGATCCCCGGCTGGGGAGCTTCCCACAGGGCGCAGCAGACCCCTCCTGTCTCCCCGCTGCTCCCCTCAGCAGTGTGTCTCAGTGGATCGGCCTGTTCTGCTCCCCACTCTGTCTCTGGGGAGTCCTCTCAACCCCCTCGTCGTCCTCTGGCCTGCACCCCAGTATTTGTATGCATAAATAAATAAATCTTTAAAAAATATTTGATGATTCTGTTAACTGCTGGCTGGTGATTTTTTCTCTTTAAGAAGATCAAGAATTCACTGTTTAGAAGGCTCGCTCGCGTCCAGAGACCCTGCGTTGTGCCAGGGCGTGTTCCAGACCGGAGGGGGATGTCAGAGGCTGCCAGCCCTGCAGGTGTGGTCAGAGCATCCGGCGCGGGGTGGCGTGTTCCGGGGTCACACAATGGGTCGGTCACCCGCCGTCTGCGCTCTGCTCTCGGATGGCTGCACCCAGGCCGGAAAGGCTGAGGCGGAGCGTAGTGGGACTGTGCGGACCGCAGAGGCCTGCAGGAGCCTCCAGAGCTGCTTCCAGAACGCGGCCCCCACCCAGCACTGGCTTGGGGGCGCGGGAGGGAAGTGCAGGCGTGCTTCTGGGGGGAGAGCTGGACTAGGTGGTGAAGATGAAAACCGCCAGGAAGGTGCCATTTGAGTGGGAAAGACTCACGATTGACTGGGAGTATTTCTAACCCGAATCGATCGCGGCCATCCGAGTGCTGTCATGCCCAGCACAGGAATAAAACGGGCGCATGTGCTGGTTCTGTGCACGACGGGACCTTCTGCATGGGTGAGACCAGAGGTTGAGGCGTGCTTGCTCTCCCTGATGAGCCCCACGCTCTTTTCTCATCCCCTCTGAGAGCAGGGAAAGAGCCCGGCATTAAACTCCTGTGTGACGTTAATGAAGAAGCAACTTAAATCTGTCTTTTCTCAAAGTAAGTTGTTTTATTTTTTTTTTTAAGATTGATTTCTTTATGCATACAAGCACTGGGGTGCAGGCCAGAGGTAGAGGGGGTGAGAAGACTACCCAGAGACAGTGGGGAGCAGAACAGGCGGCTCCACTGAAATCCACTGCTGAGGGGAGCAGCGGGGAGACAGGAGAGGTCTGCGCCCTGTGGGAAGCTCCCTGGCCCTGTGGGAAGCTCCCTGGCCGGGGATCGAACTCCTGCTGCAGTGGCTGAGGACAGCTCCATAGGCTGAGACTTAACCCCTGCGCCCCCAGGGAGGCGCTGGTCTCTGCTTTTTAAGCAGCCCCGGCCCAGTGTCGGCTCAGAGCAAGGTCGGCGTGGGGTGCAGCGGGCGACCCCAGCCGTCCAGGCTGAGCTCCATGGGGCTGAGATTTGCCGAGAGGACAGAGCCCGAAAGTTCTCACCAAAGAAGATTGAAAAGAAGGTGGCTCCTTGGTCGACGAGTGCGTGGGGGTCAGTGGTGAGTGGTCAGGGGGCCTCTCCTTGTCTTCGTTTTGTCAGTTACACCTCAGTGAAGCTGAAAAATGCTGAAGAACTCTTGAAAGAGGAAAGCAAAAGAACCTCCTGTCCAGCAGCCGATACCGCGAGGACGGGAAGTCATTTGGGGCCCTGGAGCTCGCTGCTGGTGGGGACCTCACAGAGGGTGGCAAGAGCCTGCGCCCGCTGGCTGCGCCTGGGGTGTGTGGCAGCGACTGTGCCCAGTTTGTCACATGGTCCGGATTAGCCCGAGGACCCAAACGGATTTAACCTTACGCTTCCTGTTTGTTTTCTTAAAGATTTATTCTATTTATTTATGCATACAAGAGCTGGGGTTCAGGCCAGAGGGGGGTGTGTGTGTGTGTGGGGGGAGGATTCCCCAGGACTGAGTGGGGAGCAGAACAGGCAGATCCACTGAAATTCACCGTTGAGGGGGCAGCGGGGAGACAGGAGGGGTCTGCTGCGCCCTGTGGGAAGCTCCCTGGCCGGGGATCGAGCTCAGGCTGCAGCGGCTGCAATAGCTTCCTGGTGCTGAGACTCAACCCCTTGCGTCACGCGGGAGCCCCCCTTTTTTTGTTTTTGACCACACTTGCCAGCTTTCGTTTTCCAGTTACCCGCTCCAGAACTAGAAGGAGCCCTGCGTTACTTGCCCTGGTAGCTTCGGCCCTAACCCGGGCTGGGACGCTGGGTGCCTGCGGCGCGTCTGACCCGAGCTTGCTCCAGAGGCTCCTGGGCCCTGGCTCCCCCGCAGCAGCTGGTGCCCCTGGCCAGTGGGTGTCTTGGAGGAGCCCCTCCACCACTGCCCACACCCTGCAGCTTCTCTGCGTCGCGAGGAGCTAATGATGGGCGTTGGGATCCTCTCTGGCGTTGGGCCGCCTCGACGATGTGGACATGGGGGCAGTCTGCGGGAGGGGCCTTCCTTTTTCTGGGTCGGTCCCTGCTAGAGGCCCCGCGCTGCATGCCCGGTGTGTGTCGGAACCTTCCCAAAGTGTCCCCGCCCTTTCGTGTGGGTGGCCTGGGGGTGGGGGCTGGTGTGGCCGCAGGGAAGCCTCTGTGGTTTCAGTTTGCATTTCCCTTGCAGTTGTGAGGGCCAGGACCTGTCCGAACGCTTGTCTCTCCTGTATCTCTTCTGCGAGCTGTCACATCTGCCCCCCATCTAGGGAGGTTTTGTCTCATGGGTGTTCTCTGTGTGTCTGTCAGACTTGCCCTGGGGGCAGTTTGATGTTCACTGCAAACTGAGAGGCGCAGAGACTCCTGCCCGCCTGCTCCCCACGAGGGCCCCTGATGTTGGGAGCTCATTGCCCTGATCCCCCACCCCTCCGACATCCCCACGGCCCTAACCCGCACCCCACTTTGTCTGCGCACCCCCAGGCTCCTGGTCCAGTCCGCCTTTCTGGCCGAGGCTTTCATAGCCGCTGACTCACAGGTGCCCTCCCAGTCTCTGACCTACGCCCCGTTTTTACAGCGTCGTCTGAAACGCGGAGGTTCTAATTTGGGTGAGGTCTGGCCTGCCCGGGCCTCCCTGGGCCACGCTCTCGGCCAGGCCGGTTCTCTCTGGTTTGCTTCTCGAAGTGTGACAGAGCCAGGTCTGCCCCGGCCCAGCCATGCTGCGCCAGGGTGTTGCTGGTGTCGGGCGTGCCTCGGGCCGGCTGGTTCTCTGGCCGGGAGGCGTCCTGCTCCAGGGCCGTTTGCTGGGCGCCGCCCGCTGCCTGTGGGCAGACCGCCTGGGCCTCAGGGCTCGCTCCCGCCTCTCTGCTCCCTGGGTGGATTGTGGGACCCTGTGCCGGTAACTCGGGGTCTTTGTTTTCCAGTCAGGCAGTGTAATCCCGCAGCTTTCCCCCCAAAATTCCTTTGCCTGTTACATCTTTTATGTTTTCTATATAAATTTTAGGATCAGCTGGCCACTTCCTACCAAAAAAAGTTCTGAGATTTTTAAAAAAGATTTATTTATTTATGCAAACAAGAGCTGGGATGTAGGCCAGAGGTGGGGGAGGCATGAGAGGACTCCCCAGAGACAGAGTGGGGAGCAGAACAGGCGGATCCACTGAAGTCCACTGCCGAGGGGGCAACGGGGAGACAGGAGGGGTCTGCTGCGCCCTGTGGGAAGCTCCCTGGCCGGGGATCGAACTCGTGCTGCAGTGGCTGCTGATAGCTTCACAGTGCTGAGACTCAACCCCTGCGCCCCAGGGAGGCCCGAACAGATCACTTTTAACTGATCAGCTGCTTGACTTACATCCAGAGCAGGTTCCAGCCGGGGACGCAGCGTTCCTGCTCGGAGGTTCCGTGGCGGCGGCTGTTCTGGGCGGCCTCCTGCCGCTGCTCTTCCTGTTCTCTGACACAGGTGCGCTACCTCGGAGAGCAGGCAGTGTTCGTGCAGCGGCTGCATTTGCCTTGGAGAAGTCGTGCGGGTTCCACGCAGAACAGCCGTGTGAGAGGACTTTGCTGGTGCTCCCCGGGTGGTGCTCCCGGGCTGGTGCTCTGTGGCGTTGCCGTGGAAATGAAAGAAGTGCACGTGTGTCAGGCACGCAGGTGGTGTTGGGCGCACAGTGAGTGCTTTGCTCATTGTATTGGCTTTGGCTGGGCTGGGAAGAAGCGGGAGGCTTCAGAGGGGCGGGCCTGGCTGCCTCGGGACAGACAGAGGCCCTGAAGTTGGTGGTGCAAACTCCTTGGGGCTGCGCGTACTTTCGGGGCTGTGCTCTCTGCACCCCGAGGTCAGTGCATCTGAGAAGGATGCAGCTTGTGTGCTGTGGCCCCCGAGGCCAGCGGACGCCGTGAGGAGGCTCGCAGCACCCAGAGGGGTCTTCCCTATAGTGGGGCCCCCGGAAGGAGTTGGCCGGGCAGATGGGCGGGCCTCGCGGCCGGTCCAGGAGGTGAGCACGGGGTCCCTGCTCTCGGAGGAAAGCCCCGGATGCAGGCTCCCCAAGGAAGCCCCTTGAACACGGTGAAGGGGGGTGGGTCCCCCATCGCGAACCCTAACTGCCCCATAGGCTTCGGGGTCCGTTTCCATGACTACGGGTAGTAGAGCCTGCCCCTGTGCGTGCGGCAGAGTCGCGGCGGAACCTGCACCCCTGAGATTCCAGGACCTTGCGGGGGAGCCTGCGCCCCCGGGTTCCCTCGCGGGCGGTGCCGGTGCCTCAGCGTCGCGCCCCCAGGAGACTCGCAGCGAGGCCTCCGTAGTCTGGCGCTAGCGTTTCTCTTGGCTTCGGTCTTGCAGGGTCTCGAGAGCTGGGGACGGCCTGGGGCTGGGTTTCCCTTGGAAGCGGCCGGGCGTGGTCAGGAAGGTGGTGCTGGCGCTGCTGGCCTCGGCCCTCCGCTGTCGTTTCCCTTTGTCTTGGCCGCGCAGATCTCCACGGCCTCTGCGCCCCTCTTCTCTCCGGTCGCGCTTCACTCCCTGGGCAGCAGGGCTGGCCCTGGGCGGGGCCCTGGGTGCCCGTTGGGGGCCAGGTGTGGGTCCAGCAGGTGTGGCCTGCGCTGTGATGCTGGGCAGGGCTGAAGGGGCACCGCGGGTGAAGAAGCACTCTCAGCGCCCGGCGCCCGTGCCGCACCCGCGTCGGTGGCCCGCACCCTGTCCCCACACTCTGTCCTCCCCCTGCCGGTGGGTCGCTGCCCCTCCCCCTCCCTGGCCGGAAAGCACCTGTGCTCAGGCGGAGGCCGGGCCTTGGGGTCTTTGGGAGTTGAGTGAAAGGTCGGTGTTTGTTTGAGCTTTTGTTAGCCTTTGTTTAGTCTAAAATCAGCCCGACTGGGATGACTGGGGTGATGTTCTCACCGAACTTTCAAAAAAATTGAGCTGTAACTAGATTATCCTACTTACTAAAACATGTCAAAACATTATTGTCTTTCAATTTCAGCCTGAATTTCTTGGGCTGTCATCATCTAATCTGTGGATTTCTAATTGTAGAAATCTGTTATTTCAGTCACTTACATTTTATTTAAAACTGTATTTTATTGCAGAAAATTAGAACACGGAGCGAAAGGAGGTGCAGACTGCTCCCTGCCCCGGCCTGGCGCCACACTGTCACCTTCGTGCTTGTTTCCCTCCGCGTACTTTTGTTCTCATTGTACTCTTTTTTTTTTTAAAGGTTTATTTATTTATGCTTTCAAGAGGTGGGGTGCAGGCCAGAGGTGCAGGGGGTGAGAGGACTCCCCAGAGACAGAGTGGGGAGCAGAACAGGCCGATCCACTGAGACACACTGCTGAGGGGAGCAGCGGGGAGACAGGAGGGGTCTGCTGCGCCCTGTGGGAAGCTCCCTGGCCGGGGATCGAACTCGTGCTGCAGTGGCTGCGGACAGCTTCATAGGCTGAGACTTAACTCCTGCGCCCCCAGGGAGGCCCTCACTGCATTCTTGAGGGACAGAGTTGTGTAGCCCACTCCCCGTTAACACGGAGAGGAAATTTCCGTGTTGTCAGTCGTCCTGTGGGAGGTGCTGACATGCGGCGGGATAATCGCATGTGCGCTTTCCCGGAGCCGCCGCCTCCAGGCCCTGGGGTGCCTCTGCGGTGCCCTGCCCGGGTTCCCCCCGCGTCTGTGGATCAAGCCCTCCCGTGTCCTGGACCTCGATGTAGCACAGGCCTGCACAGGCTGAGGGCCTCGCGCTGGAGGAGAGGAGCACCTGAAGACCCCCGGTGCGCCGTGCTGGGTTTCGGGCCCTGCTGTCTCGGGCTCCGTCTGCGTTTCCGCACCTGGGGAACGGGAGGACAAGACCCCGGCCAGGGTCACTTGGGTAAAGGAGGCGCCATGTTCAGGAAGCCCTGAAACACTCCCTGTCCTTGGCCGTCCTGCTGAATGTGGACTCTGCTTCTGTTGGAAATGATCGCAGACCAGCTGTGTGTTCTGTCGCGTGCCGTAGCGTGTGTCAGCCTACGCTGCGGCTGCTGTGTCTGCTCTGGTGTGTGGGTACAGTGGGGTGGGTGAAGGCCAGAGCCGCTGACGTCCACGGGGGAGTAGAGCTTCTCACGGTAGTTGATGGTGTACTGACTTACCGTGCGCCTTAATAATGAAAAACAGCGCTTCGCTTTTAGTGTTTTACGTTCACGATGGGTAGGGCTGTGAATTTTGCTGTTTGTATTTCTTATGAGTTGCCCAGTCTTCCTTGGTTCGCAGGTTCCTGGCTAGAGCGTGTTCTTTGTGTTTTTCATATTGGTTTTTTTGTTTGTTATTCATATTGTTAGTTTAAGCTCTTTTTATAGGCTTATTTTACGATATTTGCTCAAAGTGCCTCGCCTCCTTTGACTCTGTAGCAAATTGTCTTTTGGGCATTTAGCTTCCCTTTTTTAGGGCATTATGGTTTTATTTGCGTTGTACTAGGAGAGAATTAAGGAAAACACTTGTAGATTATGAGAATAGTGCATCAGGATTTTTGACTTTCTGGAAAGTCAAAACATTTTCTTTTTGTTCTGTGTCTCATTAGTAGGACACAGTCCTAGGACGAGAAACTTCTTGAAGTTTTAATCATAGTTTCGTTCCTCTTTTTTTTTTTTTTTTTTTTTAAAGATTTATTTTTTATTTATACATACAAGCTGGGGTACAAGCCAGAGCTGTGGGGCGGCGAGAGGGTCCACCAGAGACAGAGCGGGGAGCAGAACAGGCAGATCAGAAATACACTGCTGAGGGGAGCAGCGGGCGAGGCAGGAGAGGTCTGCCACACCATGTGGGACTCTCCCCGGCCGGG
>PVIJ01022885.1:0-15242 GCA_004024925.1 Scalopus aquaticus
GAGAGAGACAATCAGTGGGGGGGGAGGGGGGGAGGAAGGAGCCGGAGGGAGGGAAGGGAAAGGGCACAAAATGGAATAGAAAAGAACACAAGGGACCATGGAGATGGATCACGGGTGAATTGGTGGTGGGCTACCCTAGGGGAATACAAAATGTAAAAGACATAAATAACAATAAAAATATATATTAAAAAAAAATAAAAAAAAATAAAACAAATGAGATTGAGATTAGAGGAAATGTGTGAGATACAAAAAGATGATAAATTCCATTGAGGAACTGTGGGTTATGATAACCCAATATATTGAAGTTGATATGTCCTACACGTGATAAAATGATGACAAGTTACTTCTGTATTTGAGATTTAGTATGACTAATCCAACTAAGTGAAGCAACATTCATTAGGGGACTGAGGGCAACCATCCTAATCCAAGCAGATTCATCATCAGTCCTAGCAGACTTGCTGTTTTGTTAGTTGTTTTCATGATGTTGTTCACTGTATTCCACTGTACTCCACCAAATTCAACTGTACCCCACAACACACCCCCACAACTACCACACCACACCACGGTTCTCTGCTGCTGCTGCTGCTGCTTTATACCTCAGTCTTGGCTCAGGTGCGCCCATTCACGCAGGCTCACACTCAAGGTGCCCGCCACTGGGCATGTGTGTAGGCCTACAAAGATCTATTGAAGGGAGGGCGGAAAAACCTGGTAATTTTCTCGTTACCCTACAGGGTCAACGAGCTCAGAGGGCTCTTTAGCCTTCTCTTTATGTGGCAATATGTAAAGGACCTACTTTATATAAGTATGGAAAATAATGAAAATAGGGCAATTTTCAGAAAAGCATATTATTTATGAAACTGGTAGAGCACCGTTCCAACAGTAAGAAGGGACTATGGGTGCTGTGGTGTGTGTGGTGTGTTAATATGAATCTGAAGAGGTTTGACTCAATGCAGCTGAATCATATGCAAAGTTGTAAACCAATGTTACCTCAATTAAAAAAAAACAATAATATGGTTTAACTTTGTTAAAGAAGACAGAGTATAGGATTTGCGAAAATGATGCCCCACGTCAGTGACACTTGGGTCAGATCTTGGCGCATTCATAGATAGTGTGACCTTGGTAAGTTAATGATGTTTGTGAGTGCTTCTTTATGAAAATGTAGATTTTTTTTAGAAAAGTTTTAGATTCATAGGAAAGTTGAGGGGAGCTACAAAGATTTCCTTCAGATACCCTGCCTCACACATGTGTTGCCTCTGCAAACACAAAAAATACCCCACCAGATAGTACATTTGTTATAATTCACGAACCTAGCTTAACACATCACTATCATCCAAGGTCCATAATTTGTTACAAATGACTCTTGATTTTTTACATTTTATGGATATGGACATATTTATAATGACACGTATCCATCATTATATTACAAGCAGCACTATAACTTGCCAAAAATTCTATGAGCATCATTTTTTCATAAATAAGATATATTTAAAAATGTGTCTTAAAACGCTGCTGTGAAATCAAAATCATGTAGAGAATATGAAGCACTTAACATATATAGCAAAGTACAAATTAAACTAAGTTGTAAGAATAATAAAAATAATGTGGAAGTTATTTCCATTATGTTTTATATTTATAAAATCAGTAGTAATTTTTACAAAATAACTTTCAGTAGTGGGAGAAATAGACATAAAATTTGACTGGGATTACACCATGAATAAGCACCAAAGTCAGAGAGACAGCTGATACAGACTATGCTTCTTAGAAGAAATCTACTAAAAGGGAGCACCTGGCTCATAAAGGTAATTCAAGATCAAGAAATGAGTTTTTATTTATTTTAGCGGAAAAAAAGCAAAGATGGAAGGAGAGGTTGGTGATGTAAGAAAGAAGAGGCCAAGTAGGTCAGTTTTGCTGAAAATTGTCCCTGGACTACAACAGCCTATTCTCAAGTATTTTGGCCCAATGTAATGAATGGTGACATACGCAGAATCTAAGTTCGACAAACATTTTCTTTTATAGTTATTTTCCATTTGCATATTTAATATAGAAATGATTGATACAGTCTTTAAGTAAGGTCCAAAGAGATTAGCCATTTTTACATATTGCCAACATTTCCAATTTAATTTCTGAAATTAGAAGTGTTGATAAATTGGTATCAAACAAGAAAATTCACATTTTATGGTCCTCTTTTTACTATCACAGAATAGTTTCCTGACAACCGAGAAATGTTCATAGTAAATTTTAGAGATTTCCTATAAAAGAATAACTGCTTGTGGTTTATTGTAACATTAGTTAGACTATGGCATTTTAACTTAAAATGCTTACATATTAAAAATTAGTTCTTTACATTTCTGAATTTACATTGTAATATTTCTATTAATTGGTATTACATTTGCCACAGGAAGTGTATACCCAGGTAAGTAATATAGTGTATTTTACATATTTGCATAAATATTGTGCACACCCTAAGTCCCCTCCGAAGTCCTCTTTAAACTTGCTATTCTCTTATTTCCCAGTAAATTACTATAATCTTTTCGAGTACCATTTCTATGAACTGTACCCCAGGCTCTTTCTTATAAGTGGTGAGTGAGATAAATGGCAGTGTTTTCTACCATAATTGTAACTGAAAGATGTTACAGCAAAAGCCAGCCTTTCCTTACTCCCTGCTGTCTCACGCATTACCCAGTTGGTATCATGATACATAACAGTTTCTGTAATTGTCACCTACAGCTGCTTTTAACTGAGCTACATCACATTAGAAGCTTACCACATTGTATCCTGCAGAGCTAGGAAATTTCTTTTGTCACCTCTGCATCTGATATTATTATAATAGAGGTCTTATTATTTTTTACATACCCTGCAAAACTCAAATGGGGGCTACTTTATGATTTTCCCAGCGACATCAGAAGCTAAGTTGACTTTTAATGATTTTTAGGGCAGAGCAATGTCTTTCCATTCAAGGATTTTCTGTAGGAACCTGGAGGTGACTTTAAAGACTTCGTTGACTTGCTTGAAGCCTGTTACTGCAATACCTGTTGAACACACACACGAGTCATAGAGCAAGCAGACAGCTTCTAGGGTCAGAATAAGGCTCGAAAGTTTAAGGGAGACTCCAGAGATAGGGACAGAGAATTCCAAAGGGGGTTATCTAAACCCCCAAATGCCCCCACCCCCACCCAGAGTAGGGGCAGCAGGACATTCCCAGACAAGGACAATAAAAAGAGGACTCTAAGATAAGGGCTGTAAAGCAAGGAAATTCCCAGCACAGTAGCAGTAAGGCAGAGTGAGTGAGAACAACTCAAAGAGACTGAATGGAAAGAAGGTCTATATTCCCTGAGGCACAACTCCATGAAGACTTCCTTGCCCCTCTCTGGCCTGGTCCATGGACCTGGGAGACCTACTTTGTTTCTGTTCTTTTTCTCCTTAATAAATGTTTCTTATATCTATTTTTTTAAGATTTATTTATTTATACATGCAAGCTGGGGTACAGGCCAGAGACGTGGGGAGGTGAGAGGGTTCACCAGAGACAGAATGGAGAGCAGAACAGGACGATCAGAAATACACTGCTGAGGGGAGCAGCGGGCGAGGCAGGAGAGGTCTGCCGCACCATGTGGGAATCTCCCTGGCTGGGTGGCGAACTCGCATAGCTAGCTGCAGTCAGCTCCACAGCGCAGCGCTCAACCGCTGTGCCAGCAGGGAGGCCCTCTTATATCTATTGATAACCGCTCTAAATTCATTTGCCTCTTTTTGCTTACTTTCTGAGCATCAGCAGAGTTCCCACTGTGGCTTTGTGAGACACTAACCTGGGGTGGTCTAGTGGCTGGGATTCAGCGCTGCCGCCCCAGCCTGGGTTAGATTCCTGGCTGGGGAATTAAACTGAAAACCTGAAAACACACACACACACACCCCGAGTTAGGCAAGTGGAACTAAAAAAAATTATTTTCTTTTGTTTCATGGATTTTTACTTCTTCTACATATATTCCAACAAGTTGTTTTTGATTTTTCTTGCAGTCATGCTATTTATTTCAATGATTTTTTTTTAATTTAAAGATTTATTTATTTATGCATACAAGCTGGGGTACAGGCCAGAGGTGTCAAAAGGGTTGACCAGAGACAGAGTGGGGAGCAGCACAGGCAGATCAACGGTGATACACTGCTGAGGAGAGCAACAAGCGAGGCAGGGGAGGTCTGCTGCGCCATGTGGGAAACTCCCCAGCCGGGCGTCGAACTCACGTTGCCACTGCTGACAGCTCCACAGCGCAGCACTTAACCACTGCACCGCCAGGGAGGCCTTCAATGAATACTTTTGGATTTTGATATTTTGTCTGTGTTTTTCTGTTTTTGTCATAAGTGATGAAATTCTCGAAAAGACAGCAGTACTAAACTTGATGTTCAGTATAGGGAATATCATCTGTTTTGAATTATTTGGGGAAATTAATTAAATCAAGGTATAATGTATTTTTTTGGAACAACTAACTATAGGTAGAAACATCTACAGCTTCAACCACTGTTAGAGATAAAGACCTAGTTTAAATGGAAAAGGAAGCATTTGAAAGTCTACTTGCTGGGGGCAACTATTGGAGCATGCAACTGATGCGGGACTGTCATTTTTGGGGTTGATGGGTTTGAAAGTGGGGTCCTTGGGTTCACTCTGGGAAAGGTTTCACCAGAGCTCCCCTTTCAGCGGCACATGGCGAGTTTCTCTATAAGACAGAGACTTTAGTTATACTTAAAGAACAGGTTTACTAGGGAAAGGGACATGGAAGTAAAGGATGCTTGCATAGACACAAGTGGGCAGGAAGAGCTGCCCAGAAGGGACAGGCTTGCTGAGAGAGATCCCTGCATGGTTGCAGGCAGGCGGGCAGCCCTGAGGAGAGCTGCGTCTGCTGAGGGAGGTCAGTGAAGAGAAGACACGGCATGATACAGGTCTCGGGCAGGCAGGAAGGCTGCGGCCCAGCAGAGGGACAGAGTTGGTGAAAAGGACCCCTGCATAGGCACAGGTGGGCTGGCAAGATGCTGCCACGAGCTAGTGCAGGGACTGCACAGTCGGGGCTCATCACCATGGATGGCTTGTCTGTTGCTCACCCTGAACTACCAACCAGAACTGGAAAGGGAACCTGAGATTCCACAATGGGCTGGATCTTCACATCTTTACTTTTCGCTCAGCCTTAGGCACTGGCTGCCTAGGGAGTTTTGGTTATCACTGGGTTGATGGTTATGTTGATTCCTTCCAGCCCAGCTCCTTGTGTGAGTCAGGTTCTAGTCTTGTGATTCTTTCTTTTTTAAATTCTATCTTCTCTATCAGGACTGAGAACAAGAAGGGTCCTGTTGGATTTAGAGAAAGATACATCTTACTATGAGGCCTCATCATCTCAGAAAAATATATCCTATCATTTAGGAGAAAGTACTGTAATGATCAGGCAAACCGGATTGTAACCAAATTCAGCATCAGAAAGAGGGAAACCAGCGATGTAGGAGGAGTAACAAAGCCCACGCTCCAATCACTTTATAGCCTCCCAGGCAACAAAATCAACAACAGATGCACATCTCATTAATTTCATTAAAAGAAATTTGTAAAAACATGGAAATGCAGTTAATTAATTTTTTAAAGTTTTATTTTATTTATTTGTGCATACAGGACCTGGAGTGCAGGCCAGAGGGATGTGTGTAGGTGGAGGGGTGAGAGGATTCACCAGAGACAGTGGGGAGCAGAACAGGCAGATTGACTAAAATACACAGCTGAGGGGAGCAGCAGGCAAAAGAGGGGCGGTCTGTTGTGCCATGTGGGTTAGCTCCCTGGCCAGGGATCGAACTCAGGCTACAGAGCCTGGTGATAACTTGATAGTGCTGAGACTTTAAACCCTGCACTAAGGAAACTACTATTTGTGATGGAGGAAATATAACTTAAAACAAGCTTAAATCAAGACCCACACAAGGAAGTGGGAATAGAAAGGATTAGCATAACTGATGTAGATTTTGAGAGTCCAGGGAGAGTGGCGTTCTTGGGTTCACTCTGGGAAAGACTTCACCAGAGTTCCCATTTCAGCATCACGCAGAGGAGAGTTTCTCCAAGACAGAGTTGTTGATTGTATTTGAAGAACAAGTTTATTGAAGGAGAAGGGGGAGACAGAAGAGCAGAGAGCACTCACATAGGCACGAGTGGGCAGGAGGATCTGCCTCGAAAGGGACATGCCTACTAAGAGAGGCCCGTATGGTCAGGGGGCAGCCTTGAGGAGAGCTGCCCTGTTGAGGGAGGTCAGTGAAGAGAAGTCCCAGCATGGTTCAGGTCACGGGCAGGCAGAAGGCTGCTGCCCTGCAGAGGGACAGAGAGGTGGTGGAAAGAAGCACCTGCATAGTCACAGGTGGGCAGAGGGTGTGCTGCTGCTGCCTGGAGCCAGTGCAGCCATCACACTTATATAGTTTTCTTTTAGGGAGGGGCTCACACCATCCAGGGATGGCTTATATGTTGTTAATCAGGATTAGAAAGGGGCCAGAGATTGTATTAACACTCTTTATGCACCCTATAGCCTCTTATACCTGTTTGAGGTGATTATGTTAATCCTTTCTACCTCCACCTCCTGTGTGGGTCCAATCTTATGATCCTGTCTCCTCCATCAATAACAATTAACCCAGCTATCCCAAGGCCTATATCACAAAAGCAAACTCAGGCAGGTATCAGACTGCAGTAAGGAGTGTCAAAAGAGCAGACCAGGGGTAAAGATACAGAGATTGAGCCTATTGTAGCATAGCCATTCCTTTTCAGATGTTAGTAGATATTCAAAGTTAAGAGCAAACAAAGCACTCCTGGAGGGAAAGAGCCTCTCCCTACTGAAAGAGGGCTATATCAGTGCCATCTCTGCAATGGTTCAGGGCAGCTACTTTTCTGCCCACCTGTGCCTATGCAGGTGACCTTTTCACCAACTCTGTTCCTCTGCAGGGCAGCGGCCTATCCTGCCTGCCCGTGACCTGTACCTTGCCAGGTCTTCTCTTTGCTGACCTCCCTCCGCAGAGGCAGCCGTCCTCAGGGCTGCCCGCCTGCCTGCAACCATGCAGGGCTCTCTCTCAGCAAACCTGCCCCTTTTGGGGCAGCTCTTTCTTTTTTTTTTTTTTTTCAATATAATATTTTTTTTTATTATTCTCTTTCTGTGCGCAAGCGTCATTTACTTCCCTGTCCCTTTCCCTAATAAACCTGTTATTTTATTTATTTTTTTAATATATATTTTTATTGTTATTTATGTCTTTTACATTTTGTATTCCCCTTGGGTAGCCCACCACCAATTCACCCGTGATCCATCTCCATGGTCCCTTGTGTTCTTTTCTATTCCATTTTGTGCCCTTTTCCTTCCCTCCCTCCGCCTCCCTCCTCCCCCCCCACAATGATTGTCTCTCTCCCACCCAGCCTCCCTATAGTCCTGTTGTAAGTGAAACCATTCAATATAAAAACCTGTTCCTTTAAATATAACTATGTCTCTGTCTGGTGGAGGAACTCACCACATGCTGCTGAAGGGGACCTCTGGTGAAACCTTTCCCAGAGTGAACCCAAGGACCCCGCTCTCAAACCCATCAACTCCAAAATGACATCATTTGCATTTTGCTATGCTTTTGTTAGTTTTTCCTATTACTAGGTATTGTTTCATAGTCAGTTTAAAGCAAGCTGCTTTTTTCATGAAACTGAACCATAGATGCTTTTGCCCTGATTTACACATTTCTATATAATAATTAATGTTTAATAATGATTAAGTAATTGATATTTTTAAAATATTTCAAAAACTGTAAATTTTAGGAGAAAGAAAAAATGAACATCAAATTTAACAGTCTCTCATATTATACATAACCATGCAAAACTAAAGTCCTGAATATTCATCTTATATTACACTGCATAATTATTCATAGGTAATTTAACATTGACAACATATATTATTTCTTAGTCTATGTTCAAATTTAGTAATCTATTACAATATGTACCATAAATCACTCTGTATCAGTTCAAAGAGAACTCCCACATCATTTTTTGCCACTGTGTATGATATGCTTATTGTGTGGCCGATATATAAAAATGAGTTATTTATATAAAGAAAGGCATTTTGAAAAATGTCAAAATGAAAATCTCAGGATGAAACTAAAGAAACTAAAGATATTAAATGTTTTTCATTTTGCTGTAAATCTGCTTTACATTTATTTTAAATTAAATCATATTTTTAAATTACTTTATTTTTCATTGTATTAGGGGCCATAACTATCTTATCAAAGACCTGTGCTAGCACGTGGGACATTAGCAGTTTTTCATATCTATATATTATTTGATATCTTTTCCTGTGAAATGTCTGTATGATCAAAACTAAAGATACTTAACATACACGTGATAAAAAAATTTTAACAAATATAATCAATGAAAACCATTTTCTCTTCTATTGTAAGAATTTTATAATTAATATTGACCAATTAGAACTTCTGTGAAAATTTTGAATCTGAACCTAGAATTAAAGCTACTCCAAGTTTAACATTTCTTTTTTGCTCATCTTTTGAGAAGGACAGTCTTCCAGGCTGAGTTTTCTCTAAATTAAACATAAAAAATATATATTTATTTTGTATACATATAATCTCTTTCAGTGTAGTACCAGAGGATGTTTCTTAATAGTACTTAATAGAACAATAAATCATATTTTTTCTCTTTCTTTTCATGCCATAAAAGATGTTTGTAGTGGATCTCATAGCAGTTATTTTATTTCCTATGAGCTGAAATGCAGAAAGGTGTGGTTCTGGAGAAAATTGTGCATCGGAAGCTGGTGATGGTACTGATACTGGTACTGATACTGGTACTGATACACTTCTAGAAATCCACATATTTCTATCCCTCTTTTTGACCCTGTGATCCAATTTTCTCCTTCATGACCACCTCTTCCTTTACCAGGGATAAATCATGAGTAAAGGTTGGATTATATTTCACCCATTTTTTAATTTCTTCTCTCTCATCATGATACTTTCTTCTGCCTTACGGCACAAAAGACAAGGCTTCATAAGGACATGACCATGCAATATCTTGTTTAAAATTATTCTCCCAAGTTAATATAAATTAAATTCACTTAGCTTTTTTTGAAAATTCTCCCTCAAAGGTCCTATAAATTAAGTAACTTTATTTTGTTTCTGACTATGAAGAGAGAACAGATGTTTACCTGGCACAAACAAAAAGAGAGAATTTTAGTATTAAGAAACCAATTGAAAATAAAAGTCTGAATTTTTATTATTTTTCTCTGATGGCAAAGTTCAGGGAGGAAATGAATGATGCAAAACAGCTTTGCAAAGATCTTCTGGAATGCAGTTAGAGGTAAGATGTGTGGATCAGGAGAGGTCAGAATTTTTGCCCAAGAACCTTGGTTGCATTTACTAAAAGGAAGTTCAGAGACAGTCTTAAATTTGAAGACAAGAGTTGACATAGGGAACACGAGCACAGAAAGCACTCCTGAGGGAAGATGTTGGAATACACAAAGAATTTAGAAGTGGCCTTTCTTTTCCCTTAAGTACAGTCACATAGTATATGGTAAGATTTATTTGCCACTGCCTGAGTTCCCAGGAATATGCGGCTCTTTCACATTTTCACTTTTACTCTTTAACTTCCAGAGAGTCTTCCATAGACGTCAGTTGCAGATCAGTCAAGGTCCACAACCTTGAGATGAAAGTACTTTTGCTCTGACATTCTCCTGGGATTCAGCCAATCCAACGCTCTGTAGAAGGTGTGTTTTCAGCACCAACTGGACTACACAGTGAGCGCAGAGGGCTCTGCCCTGCAGCCTCACTTCTCATCCTCACCCACTGAGCTTCGAAAAGGATGAATTCATAGCTAATGGAAGCCAAGTACATAACTTTTTAGTGTTTGCATGATGTCAGGTGATCTTGGTTACCCAACTTTTCTATACCCCTATTTCCTCTCTAGTAAACTGGAGATAACAGTGCTGAAATCAGAAACCAAAGAAAATTTTAAATGCTAAGAACAGAGCCTGGAGATTAATGAGTTCTCCACAAGTATTTACAATGTGGATGTTGTGTATCTAGGATGATGGGAGTAAACCATAGGATAGAATAGAAGGTGCACCTGAATAAATTTAGCTGAAGGAAGGCTGCAGCATTGGCCTGTCTCATATTGTTGGAAAACAAACTGTATCTCTGTTGAAACCATCGCCTTGACCAAGGTTCTCCCCATACATGCTCTCAGAAATAAGAATGCTGTTGCTTTGTTTTGGTTAACTCATCAGTGAATCACTCAGCAAGGTACTTTCAAACAATACTTAAGTATTGTTAAGTGACTTAAGTTAAAACTTAAGCGACTTAAGTTTTTGTGGTTTATTTCTTTTGCTTTATTATATTACATTACGTAAATAATAGTATTTGATTTTTATAACACTCATTTCCTAATGTCTCAAGGGCATATTCAACACATGATCACTTTTGAAATTTCTTAGGAAAATTCCTACTATTTTATAATTATTTTACTGAGGTCTCATTGGTTTACAAAGTTGTCTGTATTTTAGCAGCATATGAGCTCCCCTTTTTAACACTTCTTGTGCCGGCTATTTTCTGTGCCACCGCATGAATGGCATAAGCATTCAATAAAACACACACAGCTCCTGAACTACTGGATATATTTTAATGAAATTTTAAATGCATAGAGATTAAAGCTTCTAGACTGAGTATGATCAAAGAAATAGCTCCTAAAAGTTCCAAATCAATCCACCGTGGCGTGAAAAACCGGAGACTAGATGAACATGTGAATATGTGAATACGTGAGCGGAGCAAAAAGTGTTAAGTACTAAGAAGACACACGAAATGTATATTCACTCTGCAAGTTCAGGTGCTGGGCCCCTAAGGCTATGTGAATGTGTGTGGGTGTGTGGGTGTGTGCGCACACACACCTGTAAATGAAATGCAAGAATGGCGGCTTCCTGCCTGGCCCCTACTGCTTTGTGAATAGAAGGCCATAACTCTTCAGTGCACCCTCACTCTGCCTGTAGCAGAGACTACTCACTCATAGAATACTCAGGACATTTGCAATTGAATGTAAAGTCTTTACATTCATAACTTTGGTTCATGCACAGTTGCACAGACCTTCAGCTACAAAATGATGACTCGAAGACGCAGCATATGTCATGTAAAGTTTGTTGTTCTGAGGTCTCTAATCACAGAGCCCAGTGATTCTCACCCATTTTAGTGGAGGGTGAATAACACTAAGACAAAAGATGTAGTCAAGTACTTTGGCTTCAAAACTTATCTAGAAAAAGATCATCCTTTGTTAGAAAAATACTTACTGAGAACATACATATATCCGCACCATCTTTTTTGTCCATAAATACCTTATATTTTTGTAAGTCCTTGCAGTATATAGATGGGACGCTGTACAATTCATGAACTGTTTAATATACTCAATTACAGATTTCTAACATTAGGAATTTTGTTTTTTAACACTAGCCTGGGAAAAGGTCTACGTTCAAAGTTCAGTTTCTACTGACTGTTTATCACTGTGTTAGCATGGAAAAATATAAAGTTAAACCATCTTTCTTGGGAATTATCTGTACTGGACTTGTCCATATTATTGCATTCCTATTTTCATATAGCTGAATTCAGATTGCTTTCCCATAGCCAAACATTCCTCGGGTTAAAGAGTTCCAGTTTTCTGTAGCTTATCTGAAAAGTGAAATCCTGGTCTGAATCTGATACTTGAAGGGACAGAATTTTAAACACTCAACATAGTAGGAATTGTTTCTTGAGTAATTCAGCACACAGAATAGACCAGCACTATATAGAGACCTGTTACCCAAATGTGATGCTTATATCTCTGTAAGGTATAATATGGCCAGCTTTATTGAATGGTAAGTGAATTACTCTCTGGCAAAATAATACAATTAGTATTTACTTATTGTACAGCTTAAAAAAATGCAAACTACCTACTGGAAATTATGTTCAGTACGTTCACAATTGTACATGAAAATCAAATCACACAAAAAGAGGAAAAATGAATATCATATTCATAAAATATATAGAAAGAGGAGAGATGTCATCTACATAACAGTTTAAAATATGAAAATCATTTATATTATTACATTCTTTAGCAATAACCTAAACATACAGTCATATGAATTAAAATACCTATTTAAGAGAAAATAATAGAAACTGCTTTTATGCATATATATACTTGCTATGGGTATAGTTCATGGATTTTTCGCACTTCATCAATAAGAAGTTCTTTTAAATTAAAAAATAATGACATATATTATAAATATCTATCAAATATATTATTTAGATATCTGCAAGTCAATCTTTTCATTATGTCACACAGTCAATATTTAACAAAGTATGTGTGTGTGTTTAAAAAAACTTCTATGGGCCTCCCTGGTAGCACAAGGGGTTAAGTCTCAGTACCATCAAGCTATCACAAGCCACAACAGCATGAGTTCGACCCCCAGCCAGGGAAATAACCCAGATTGCCCAGCAGACCTTTCCTGTCTCGCCTGTTGCTCCCCTCAGCAGTGCATTTCAGTAGATTCACAACCTCTGCTCCCCTATCTGTCTCTGGTGAATCCTCTTTCCCTCCCCCACACCTCTGGCCTACACCCCAGCTCTTGTATGCATAAATAAAATGTATCTTTAAAAAAGTATTAAAAAAAACTTCTATGACTGACTTTCCAGTGTTTTGTACTTATTATCTTTGAAGAATGGAAATAAAATCTCTACCCAGAATGGTTCAATTTAGATACTAATAGTTATATCCTCCTGTTTTATTGTCCCCTTTATAATGATGTAGTGACCAGCTCTGTCTTTTTTTACCTTTTTAAGTTTGAACTCTATTTTATCTGATATAAGTATAGCTGTTCCTGCCTTCTTTCTTGGTCTATTTGCTTCCAGGATTGTTTTCCATCCTTTAACTGTTAATCTCTGTTTATCTTTCGCAATTAAGTGTGTTTCTTGTAGACAGCAGAAGGTTGGGTTCTGTTTTTTGATCCATCTTGCTATGGTGTGTCTTTTAATTGGTGTGTTTAGTCCATTTACATTTAGAGTTAATATTGATATACTGTCATCCATATTTGTCTTTTTTATTTTATTTTATTTTTATTTTTTTTTACCTTTTCGTGATTCTAGTCCTTACCTAATTCCGTATTTCCTGGTCTTTCCTCTGTTGGTTTTGTCTTCATGGTTTCTTGTAGTAAGTTTTGGAGTGGGGGTTTGGTAGTGATAAATTTCTGTAGTTTCTGTTTGTCAGAGAAGGTCCATATTCTTTCTTCATAGAGGAAGGAGAGCTTTGCAGGGTAGAGTATTTTTGGTTGACATTTGTTGGCATGTAGTATATTACATATGTCTCTCCATTCTCTTCTTGCCTTTAATGTTTCTTCAGAGAATCTGATGTCAGCCTGATTGGGTTTCCTTTGTAGGTTATTTGTTTCTTTGTCCTCATCATTTTCAATACATTTACCTTGTCTTGAATTCTCTATAGTTTTACTATCATATGTCTTGCTGTTTTTTTCCTTTCATTGTAATAGTTTGGAGATCTTCTGGCTAACTTTATTTCGATTTTTGTTTCCTTTTTCATGTTTGGGAAGTTTTCTTCAATTATCTCCTTGAGAAGTTTCTCTGTTCCTTTGTCTCTCTCCTCTCCTTCTGGGATTCCTATGATTCTGATATTTCCTTTTCTCATGGTATCAGATAGTTCCTGAAGCTTTTCCTCATTTTTCTTCCTTTGTTTTTCTTTTTCCTTTTCTGTCTTGGTTCTTTCAGTATCTTTATCTTCCGGAGTGCTTATTCTTTCCTCCATGTGTTTTAATCTACTTTTATGGCTCTCTACTAATGTTTGTAAATCCTCCATTTCTTTCATTTTCCACATATACTCCCCAAACGAAGGAGCACCAAAATATATCAGACAATTATTATCATCCCTGAAAACAGACATTAAAGAAAATACATACATAGTAGGAGACTACAACACCCCACTTTCTCTACTGGACAGATCAAGAAGACAAAAAGTAACCAAGGACATTAAAGCTCTAAATAAGGACCTAGACCACATGGGATTAACAGATATCTATAGATCACTCCACCCCCGAAAAATTGAATACACATTTTTCTCAAATGCGCATGGAACATACTCCAGGATCAATCACATATTAGGCCAGAAAACAAACCTCAACAGATACACTAAGATAAAAATCATACCAGCCTTCTTCTCCTATCATAAAGGAGTCAAACTGGAAAAAAAACATAAAAAGGAAAAAGGGAACCTCCTTACCTCATGGAGGCTGAAATCCACATTACTAGAAAACCAATGGATCAACAAAAGATCAAAGAAGAAATTAAAAAATATCTAGAACTGAATGACAATGAGGGCACAACTTTCCAGAATGTCTGGGACACAGCAAAAGCAGTAATAAGAGGAAAATATATAGCATTACAAGCTCACATCAAGAAACAAGAAACAAGCCAAAGAAACAATTTAATCTCACATCACCAAGAACTAGAAAATGAACAACAAAAAACCCCAAAAGACAGTTTAAGAAAGGAAATTATAAACATC
Source organism: Scalopus aquaticus (assembly GCA_004024925.1). Classification (NCBI taxonomy): domain Eukaryota; kingdom Metazoa; phylum Chordata; class Mammalia; order Eulipotyphla; family Talpidae; genus Scalopus; species Scalopus aquaticus. The sequence goes on from PVIJ01022885.1 coordinate 14,552, forward strand.
AAAGCAGAACTAAATGAAATGGAAATAAAAAAAATCTAGAAAATGAACGAGAATAAAAGCTGGTTCTTTGAAAAAATAAACAAAATAGACAAACCACTAGCCGGGCTTACCAAGAAAAAATGAGAGAAAACACAAATAAATAGGATCATAAATGAAAAAGGAGAAATCACAACGGACACAGCAAAAATAAAAAAAAAATAATTAGAGATTACTATAAACAGCTATACGGAACAAGTATAACAACCTAGAGGATAGGGACACATTCCTAAAACTATACAATTACCCAAAACTAGACAAAGAAGATATAGAACACCTAAACAGACCAATCACAAGTAGTGAAATTGAAACAGTAATTAAAAACCTCCCCAAAAACAAAAGCCAAGGACCAGATGGTTTCACAAATGAGTTCTACCAAACATTCAAAAACGAAATAGTCCCTATATTACACAAACTCTTTCAAATAATCGAGAAGGAAGGAGTACTACCAAACATATTCTATGAAGCAAATATTACTCTAATACCAAAACTAGACAAAGACAACACAAAAAAAGAAAATTACAGACCAATCTCCCTAATGAATACTGATGCAAAAATATTTAATAAAATCTTGGCCAATAGGATCCAACAATGCATCCATAAAATAATACACCACGACCAAGTGGGATTTATCCCAGGGGCACAAGGATGGTTC
>PVIJ01022886.1:0-15242 GCA_004024925.1 Scalopus aquaticus
GCCTCCCGCCTCCCTGATCTCTGTAGCTCCACAGGGCAGCCCAAACCCTGAGTCATGGGGGACGCATCTGCTTTGAAGAGACAGCTCTGCCACACTCTGAAAAGACTCTGAGCCCTGCAATTGCCCCTCTTTGCCCAGGACCACAGACGTGGTTTAAGAAGGGGAAACCCGGCCAGCCCGGTGGCGCAGCGTAATCGCTGTGCTGTGGAGCTGTCAGCAGCAGCCACGGGAGTTCCCTGCCTGGCCCAGGAGATTCCCACATGGGGCGGCAGACCCCTTCTGCCTCGCCCGCTGCTCCCCTCAGCAGTGTGTTTCTGATCTGCCTCTTCTGCTCCCAGCTCTGTCTCTGGTGAGCCCTCTCACCCCCACACCTCTGGCCTGCACCCCAGCTTGTATAAATAAATCTTAAAAAAAAAAAAAAGAAGGGGAAACCCCGGCAAGCATCCATGGGTTCCATGAGTTGCCGACGAGAAGCTCAGACACGAGAACCCTAGAACACAGAGCGTCACGCAGGAGGGTCTATTGTAGGAGGCCTCCCCCCAAATGTTCAGAGAAGCTTTTCCCCCCAAGATGTCCAGAGCAGACTCTTTTCAATACATGTTACCTTGGGCTGTCGTGCTGAGACCAACAGGGCTCTGGGGGCCTCAGGCGCATGAAGACCGCCCAGAGTGAGGGGGATCTCCAGAGGAGCCTGTTTGTTGGCGGGAACCTATCTGAGGCAGCACAAACACCCAGAGACAAGGTCATCACAGAAATTCACCCCCTCCTTGTAATCTGAGGTCTCCCTTCCTTCTCCTTGATACCCAAGCCCCCATTCCATCCCTTACCTCAGGACAAATACCCTCCTTTTGCCCCCATTTACTTTGAACTTAGTCTCCATACATAGGCAATTAAATTTGTTCTATTTCCTACTCATGTCTGAGGTTAATTGCTAAACCAGCTGAGATGATCCGCAGGAAAAGGGGAAATTTCCTCAGCAGCAGGAACTTCCATGGTTACAGGAATCATATTGTGGCATCACTGAAATGTGAGCTTTCATTGTGTCATCTGTTACATATCAAATTAGATTGCAGTCATTTTTTTTTAAAGTTTTTTTTTTACACATACAAGCTGGGGTACAGGCCAGAGGCCTGGGGTGGCGAGAGGGTTCACCAGAGACAGAGTGGGGAGCAGAACAGGCAGATCAGAAATACACTGCTGAGGGGAGCAGCGGGCGAGGCAGGAGAGGTCTGCAGCACCATGTGGGATTCTCCCTGGCTGGGCGTCGAACTAGCATTGCACGCTGCCCACAGCTCCACAGCGCAGCGCTCAACCGCTGCACCACCGGGGAGGCCCCAGATTGCAATCATTTTTAACCTCATTTTTGTATCCCTAAGACACCTATTATACAATTAGCAGAATAGAGATGTTTATTATCGTGGCAGGAGCTGAGAAACAAACGTTTTGCAAGCTCTGATGTTAAGAGAGAATGGAGAAGGTGTCTGAGTTGCCTGCAGGAGAGGACTGGGCAGATGTTCCAGAAGGGACCAGTTGAGGTAGGAGCTTCCTCTGGTGTTAAGTCAAGAGATGGACTTTTATAAGGAGGATATACAGTACCCGGAAAACTATGACAGAGCAAGGACAGTATGTTATGAAAACAGTGGGGCACCTGGGCTGTAGGAAACGTGGAAGGGAGAAATCTATGTATTTTGGAAACAGCTCTACTCTGCCACAGAGACCACTCTGCCTCTCGTGAAATCTTTCACCCCCTGCACCTCTCGAATAAAGTAGTTCTGTACAAAAAATAAGTAAAATCTTGTAAAATAAAAAAATAAAGTGGATATTGCACACGGGTAGCAGAACTATTGCTGGACTTTTATTGCTGGAGAGAAATAATGCAAAAAACAGTACTTTATGAGATATTTACTATCAATAGATCTGCTGGCAAAAGATTTCATCTGTGATCTCTTTGTATCTTAGGACTAGTCAGTGAAACTGATATTATTATTCTCATTTTTCATACGAAGAAACTCTGCTTGAGAGGCTGTATCAATTATGGTTGTCTTCTACAAATTGAGGCAGACAGGAATTAGATGAGCTGATTAAACAATCAAGACTGAGGCCTGGAAGCTGGGAACAGTCTCCAGATAGAACTGGGAAAGCTGCCCCGATTCTGAGTCTCACCATTAGAATTCTATACAGTCTACAGGAAAGACAATTTACATTTTCAGTGATTTCTACAGAGCAGCTGGGCACGTGTCTGGCTAATGTATCTATGTACTCATTAAAGGAAACAAGGAAGTTTGTTAAAATTTACCCCATCCATTTAGAACCTACACTTCTGGAAACTGGGATTTTAACAATGCCACACACCTTGAGATCTATTTCTCTTTGAAATGACTGATTTGCCCAGAGACAACTTCTTTGGTTGTCCCTGATGCAGCTTCTTCCCAAGACCAGTGCAGCTCCAGCCTTCGCCCCTTAGTTGAGACCAGGAAGAGGGGAACCCTTTTAACTGTTGGTTTTAGTTGACATTATCAAGGTCATAGCTGGGAAGAAATGGAATCGGGGTTTAGGCATAGGACTTAGAATCTGTTCATGGAAGAACACTAGGGCATCCTTGATGGTTGACTTTAACTTTATTTGTGAGTTAAGTCACACAGGAAATAAACTTTGTTTTTAATTGTATTTCTGCAAAACTTAACTTCCTGTGAGACAGTGAGCAGGAACTAAGCAAACAGAGCAGAATCTCAAGATGGAGGCACATCCTCGGGCATGTTCTGAGCACAGTCTTTGAGACCTGTGCTGGTCTCCCAGGAAACAGCAGGAACTTGACACAGTCCCTGCCTCTTAGAAAGGCCAAGATAAAACGGATTGTAAGGCAAAAGCTATTATGAGGGTTAAAAAAGGTGATTTATTACTCACCAAGAAAAAGATCTACTTCCTGCCTTTTAAAAACATACAATATATTGGTTATATACAATAAAATATATAAATATGGTTTGAGGGACCTCCACACAGCTTTCTAAAGTGGTTGGACCGGTTTGCATTCCTACCAGCAGTGTGGGAGAGTGAATTGGTGGTGCGAATTTTAGAGGGACTATGCTATAATGCAAATATGTAAATAAAAAATATATAATAAATAAAAAGGCAATTATACATATATATATACAAAATGTGAACTATATATAAAAAATCTACAGTATAATAAAATTTTATAATTACAATTACGGAGTAATGTGCCAATTAAGTGGGAGAAATGAAATTACAGAAGAGAAAAACTGCATTGTAAATTGCTATTTCATCCTTTTTGAGATTTATCAGTACAGTGTAGTTGAAACTATAGAAATTTAAGATATTTTGCACCTTAATGTATAGTGCTAAAATGCTAAAAGTGCTCAAGTAAGTATCTGAGATTTAATCTGGGATAAAAGAAGAACTTTAAATTTCATAAAGGATAAAATAAAGAATGCTGTTACTAGGTATCATAGTTATTTAGCGCATTGTAATTAAAAACAAACTCAGAATTAAAGTGTTTCTGCTTTTTTAAAAGAGTAAAAAATATTTTTAGTACTTTAAAATTTCACTATATATTTGTGACAGTAAGAGAATTTTTAATCTATTCAAAGGTCACAGGAAATTGTAATTTTTCTCTCTGGATATTAAAATGACTTTGCATGGCTTCAGCTAGCACGGTCATTTTGGTGGCTCTATGTGCAACGATCACACTGTTTATAGAGGGAAGGTTTTACATCTGGATATAAGAGCTTAAAATTCATAGGTATTCATTATATTCTGGTTTCAAAATATCAGTATCAATTCATACCAACTTCTAATAAGTTAGAATCATGTTCTACCAAATCCTTGTACTAAACCACTGTATGCTGGTTGTTAACACATATTAGGATGAATAGTGGCAGTATTTTTGGTAGAATAAACAACGGCTCAGCAACTGTGAATATCAAATTAAAGTGCCTGCCAATGAGTATTAGGGATGTCTGTTCATAGGAGTTTTGATAGATCAAGCAATGAAGGTCCAACTGTAGAAAACAAAACACAGTGCAGTTTCTCATAGATAGTTGGGAAATTCCCTATGAAGAGTTTAAACTACCTTGGCACTTTTCGGCATAATTATTTAGCTTACTACAAATCCATTTCCTATCCGTGTAGACCTGCCACTGCTCACCCCATTGTCAATCTGGTAGGCGCACTCCCCATTTTCTGATGACAAACCTAAAACCCAAAAGACATCTAGACATCCATATGTTGAACATCTCCATTCATTCCTCTGCTTATAACCCCAAACTCAGGTTTAGTGAAAGCACCATTTCTGGACCTAGTTCAATTCACATTGCCAAGGTCCGAGACGGCTAGCAAGTCTACCGGGCATCTGCACCAAGGCCAGGTATGACGCTGGTAAGGAGTTTGCTTGTTGTTGCAGCAAATGACCTGTTGCCATCAGTAGCCTTTAATGAATATTATTTTCAATCATCTCCTGAACTGTTCATAAAAGTGTGAAAATCACAATATTTACTTACTTGTCAATTTTTACTTGCTGTTTGTTTTTTCTTACTTTGTTCGTTTTTGTACAGTAATTGATTTCTCCCCTCGGGTGAGTCCCAATAGTTCTCCAGCCACCCACAGCACCTGTGAACCCTCCCCACAGTTCCTTGTGGTCCTCCCTCTCCTGTTTAACCGCCCTTATTCCCCTCCCCTGTTGTAGGCCTCAGTCTATGGTCAGCTTGCAAGTTTTACCAGTCAGTTCTTAAGATGGCACCGCTTTGATTGATGGAAGTGATTCGTTTTATATGCTGCACTGAAATGTAAAAATTCTCCACTGAAATGTTCATAATTCGGGAAACTGCTTCCTAGTTCTTTTCACTGATAAAATTTTAGGAAATATTCCAAATTCCCAGGTCTTCAGTTTCCCTGAAGACTTTCTTTTTGTGATCAGGGCAACAGTGGGGATGAATAGTGGGCTCAGGAAATTTGTGGCAACTCTTCTTTGTGGCTTTCTAGGAATAGAAGCCCTGAGATCCTCAGCTGTTCATTCTACCTTCCAAAGATTCCAGCAGAGAAACCTTTAAATCCTTGGCTAAAGTATAAGAATCCTGTTCAAAGTCATCACCATATTAAAGATTTCTATGAAAATCACAATAAGTAAAGATTTCCAAAGCCACAGCTAATACAGGGAAGTACATAAAAATGATGTATATCTCTGATCCTGCTAGATAGGTGAGTTTTCCATGATGCTAGGTTTACTCTCTCATAGACACACTTCACACACGCAACCGCACGTGAACACAGTAGAAATACAAGTCCCCAAACATACGAGATATATCCAGCGTCGTCTGTCCACGTTCACCTGTGATCTGATGACTCTCTCCTAAGGCCAATCCAGTGGTCAAAGGGCCTGTGTATCTTCTCAGGAAATTCTATTATGATAAACACAGAAAGTGAAAGACATGTCTCTCTCCCCTTACACTTTGGTCTCTCTCCCCTACAACCTTCTTTTTTTGGGTGGCAGCAGGGTGTAATGGAGCAGATAAGACTTTGGAGTTAGACTAGTCCCTAGTTCTCAGCCCCCAAACTCCTTCTCTGTCTCTGACCCAAATATCTTTAAAGTCACCACCCAACCTTGCTGGGCTGGGAAAGACCCAGGTAGTGACTGCTGTTCTAGCAGAGTATGGGTGTGGTCACCGTGATAACCAGGCTTATCTGCACAATGGCAACAATACGTCCAATCTTGCAGGTTCATGATGAGGGGTCCATGAAAGGATGGATCTAAAACATCTCACAGGGCTCCAGGCGGAGAGGCCCACAATGCCAGGCACAACACATACTTTCAACCCACCTTCATACTTTCAACCCATACTTTCAAGTCCACCTGGCACAGGATTCTTCCTTCTTCAGCCCTCACCCCCTGTAGCCTGCCCCTCCCAGGAATTAGGGGTCCAGCAGAGAAAATGCTCCAAAAACGACCCTTACCATTTCCCTCAGGGTTTCAGTCTGAACAAGACTGGCCTTTTCTGCAGCACAGAAGGACTGGCTGAAAGTCCAGTTTCTTGTGTCATCCGAAAAATAAAAACACTTGCTTCCAAATCCAATCCATCCTTCGGGGCAGGCTGCATACTCAGTGTGATCAGGGACTGGCATTTCCTTTCTTGTTAAAACTTGGATGTAACAATAAATTAGTAATTAATAAAGATTCTCATCCTATTTGTCTATGGTTCCACTTGCCATCCTCAGTTTACTTCTGAGTATGGGCTTTCAATTGTCCCTCTCCCAGCTCGTCAGTAAGCCCCTTATCCTAAGTGCACCAGTGATCAGACCAGTAGTCTCCAAGTGGGGTGCCTGAGCACCTCACTTCCTGAGGGATGCTTGGGCACTAATTGTTACAAGCAAATCAGGTTCTACAGCCATGCTTTTTATGAATGAATCTAACCTCATTTCTCCAAAAGGCAAACCCTAGTCCATCTCCCTGATCACGCAGATTCTGCTTTTCCACCTCTCCTTCACATTAGCTCTTCAACCTCTGGACACTTCTTACCTGTGATAGATTTTACTACGCTGCAAACCTGCTTGGGACATGTCAGGATATAGCTTCATAGATGAAACTCCTATACCCACAGCCTTTCTTTTGCCAGGGCTGGCATCTACATTCTTTCCATGGCTCAGGAGAAAACGTTTAGAAGTGATTTTTAACTTTTTCTCCTCTTAAAACTTCATATGCAATCTAATACAGAATACTGCTGACTCAACTTTCAAAATACCCAGAACCTGACACCCTGTCCCACGGCCACTGTCAACGTCAGGTCCAAGCTGTCGGCATCTCTTACCCAGAGGATGGGGAAGGTCTCGCCAATTCTACCCTGTCCTCTAACACCCTGTTCTCAGCAGGGCCTTCAGAATGAGTGTTCTACAGTGACGGTCTGAGTGTGACTTCCCTCCTCCCCACCTTCCCCGCTGGACTCAAAGTAAATGCTCAAAACTTCAAGTGTCCTACAAAGCTCTACAGCCCCTGGTCCCACCTGACAACTCTTCCTGTCCTCACACTGCATTTGCACCTGAGGCCCCTTTGCTGTTCTTCAGACTCACAGACATTCCCCCTGAGGGAAATTTCTCTCCTTGCTCTCTCTGCCTGGAGTGTTCTCCCCAAGGCGTGTATGCTGACTTCACCTCCTTAAAAACTTTCCTGAAAGACCATCTTAAGGGGGTTGACCTTACCACTGCTCTATTGTAGGGCAACCTGTTCCATCCCCACCTTTGTTTATTACAGTATCTGCAGCTTCCCGGGAGATTTTTTTCCTTGGGAGCAGGGATCTTTGCGTTTTGCTCACAATACCGCAAGCATTTCAAACAGTGCCTGCCACATACTGGCGTGTAGTGATATTTATTGACAATAGAAGTATGTGGAGAACATCAAAAAGCCTGGGGAACAAGGAACTTACCCGCAAGGAGAGCAGAAAGTGCCGCCACCACCATATCTAGAAGCACTATAAGAATGAACAGGACACAATGAATCTTGCCACTGCTTTTAAGATCAGATCTTGTTAGATGCTTTCTTTGAAGAAATCTTTCACCTAGAGAAGACAAATGTCATAATTTCAATCTCATGAAGGCCTTACCAAAAAAATTAATCACAGAAGCATCCTCTAAGATCAGTTGTGCCTCAATTGCCCTACTGCCAATTCCTCTCATAATGGGTCCTGGTTCATAAGTGATGGCCATGGTCTTAAGAGGGCAGAGATAGAGCAACTGAATTATTTCCCTGTAGGTTTTTCCACCCTCCCATCAATGAGAGACCCCTGTGGGCCTACACGCCTGCCTGATGGTGGGCACCTGTAGTGGGGTGTGGCCTGTGTGAGTGGGCGCCTGGGCAGACACTGGGCTTAGGAGCAGCAGCAGCAGCAGCAGCAGCAGGGAGCAAGAGAGCTGAGCACAGCAGCAGAGAGACCACGAGAACGCCAGAGAGCCCAGAGAGAGTGAACATTCGCTGGGGGCTGGGAGGCCTGCAGCTTCCTGGCCCCCCAGACCCCAGCCTGCCAGCACCTGGTTGCCAAACCACAAAAGATATTAAAGCCTTAAAAAGCCACCGAGGGCTCCAGAATCCTCCTTACACCCGTCTGCCCAGCTCTGTGGGGAACTGCTCCTGTGCTGCTCCTGTCGCCGCTTCCCCCTAAGAAATTTTCCAGTGGTTGGAAGAAGGGTTTGAGTGAGCAAGAAACAACATGAGTAGAAATCAGGATGAAAAGAAAACACACAAACAATCCAGATTTACCTCCAGAATGAAGAAATCTGGTTAGAATTTCTAAGTGAAGCTTAGAAATTAATCAACGTCACTCATCCCATTAACAGCAGAAGAGAAAGCACCTGCTCATCTCCATCATGGCAGAAACAGCCTGTGAAAATTTAACCTCCATCCATAACAATTCCCAAAAATGAGGATCAGAAAGACTTTCCTCCACCTCATAAAGCCATGGACAGAAAAGGCCGATGCTGTCCCCCAACACCAGACACCAGGCAGGGCTGCGGGCTCTCCCTGATCCATTTAAACATCTTGCTGAGTAGCCCGTTAGTAGCCATCAGGCAAGAAAAAGAAATCAAAGGCAAACAAAGTGGAAAGAAATAAAAGTGTTTCTAGGAGAGAGGTCAGTTCTCGCCCCCACCCCCAAAAAATAACCCATCAGCCAGAGCAAGTGTCTGCCCATGGAGACACCCTCAGGAGCGCCACTGCTCGGGCCCTCCCACCACACCTCCCAGCGCCCACCTGCTCAGAGGCCCCAGGCAGCTGACACACAGGGCTTCCTGCCGGCTCCTGGGACACTGGCCCCTGACTCTCCTCTGTGCCTGCAGCCCCAGGTGGCTCCAGCAACACCAAGCTCCTGGTGGGCTCCTGGGAACCCCAGTCTGCAATACCTTCTCCCAAAGGTGGGCAACCAGAATAGAGGGACACATTCCCCAGAGAAGGGAGGAAAGTGAGCACCTGCCTCAACACAGGCCCCAGCACCAAGCTGATATCCCAAATGGGCTTCCCTGTGGAATCCTACTAGTGGGATCCTACTGGTCAGAGTCCTACTCACCCCAGTGTGTGCCAGAAATATCAAAGAGAAACAAAATAATCCCAATTAAAATAGCATGAAAAATATAAAATACCTTGGAATAAATTGAACCAAAATGGTTAAATATCTTGAATGAAAACTATAGAAATTGATGAAAGAAATGAAGGAGGACAGGAATAGATGAAAGGATGTCATGTTTCATGCTGTAGTAGGATTAATTAACAATTTCTTTAATAGTGTCATGAAAACTGGATAACCACATGAGAAGGAAAAAAATGAGCCTTATCTTACACCATGCTCAAAAATTAACTCAAAATGGGTGAAAGACTTACATGTAAGACCTGAAGCTAAAACTGCTAGAAGAAATCAGGGGTAAAGCTCCTTGACATTAGTCCTGGCAAAGAATTTTTTGGAGATGACACCAAAAGCATAAGCAATAAAAGCAAGTAGAAAACTGGAAAATGTCAGCAAAGTAGAAGGAATGTTTATCAAAATAAAAAGGGAAGAGACAAAATGGGTGGAAATATTTGCAAACCTTTTATGGAGAACATGTGTATCCAGAACTTACCAAGAACTCTCAAAATTCAACAAGAAGAAAACAACCCAATTTAAAAACAGACCACAGATTCGATTTTCAAATGCATGGTAACTACACACATAAAAATATGCTCCACAAGTCATTAAAGAAAAACAAATTAAAATCCAATGAGCTACAACTCTCTAGCCATGGAGTAGCATACAAAACAAAAGAACAAGCTAAGAGGAGGCAAAGAAATGATGGGGAAGGAATTCTCCTCCACTGTTGGGAACGTAAAATGATACAGTCACTTTGGAAAACACTTTTGTAATTTGGCAAGGTGAACATAAAGTTGCCATATGCCCTAGCAATCCTACCCCATCCCAGTCTTATTTATGCAAGAGAAATGAAAACCTCCATTTACACAAAAGCCTGTGCGTGAATTTTTAAGGCAGCTTTATTCAGAAGCCCTGAACTGGTAACAATCTGAGTATCTTTGAACAAGTGAACACCACTCAGCACCTAGAAAAAGCAAAAGCCTGGCCTATGTTCACAGTTGCTCATTTCTTGTTTAACTTTGGCTTGCCAGGCTTTAGTGGGGCTTCCTTTGGTCCCCCAAACTCCCAAACTCCGACTTACCCAGAAGATTTGCAAGCAGCAGCATACTGCAGTCTGGGACACTGTCCTCACTCAGATGATGTGCAAAGAACAGCGGAGGTGCCCACTCAGGAGCAGGCCCCGCCCCCTGCCCCCACCCCCTGCGCTTTCCCAGTTGATCTAAACAGAGATTAAGTTTTGTTTTGAATTCAAGGTGGGTTGAGTGGTGGTTTTAATGGCACAAAATACACTTCAAGAGGCATGAACCTATATTCTAAATCATACACAGCTGTAGGTCAGCGTTCCAGCAACACAAAAATGAACTCAGAGAACTTTGTCCCAGAAAACAAGCTCCTGTGACTCTTTCAACCATGACATTTTCTTCACTTCATGAATCTCTCAGAGTGACAGGGAGCCTTTGTTTCCATTGCAGTCAGGGGATCAGACATGCAGGGGGGACTCTGTCAGGGGCGGACAAGGACATCTGGGTTTGGTGCCCTGTATCTCAACCTCTGTCTTTCTGGTTCTGCACTAGAGCAAAGTGTCTTAAACACTCTGAATCTCATGACTCCCAAGATTTGTGGCTTGCTAGAGGGCAGCGGGACATCTTCCCTCGTGTCTCCCTAAGAAATGTGCCCCCCTTGTTCATCTTGTAAAGCCCCCCTTTCTTGCTCCTGTGTTCCCCATATCTAACATCCTCCTTGTGTGAAGCTCCATTCCTCTCTCTCTCCTACTTCCTGTGCTGTGTCCCCCTAGTCCCCGCCCCATTCCTGCGCCTCTACTTAAAGCACAACAGGATCTGACACAATAATCTGCAAATTTCTAGTTGGGAAAACAGCACAAGGAATTATCTCCCAGAAGAACAAATGAACCACTCCACTGGCCTGACTTTAGTTTTTATAGTTACAGAGCCCATAAAGTTGAGCTAATTACCAAACACCCTCGGGCTTTCAAAACAACCTTTGCATCCTGTATCTATTCTCACTGGGCAGATAGTTGAGGTGTGTAAGCTCGGGATTTAAAACATAGTGACAAACATGAACATTCTCTTTTTGTTAAATATGAGCCCAGTTTTTTCAGGGAAAACAATCAAATTCAGAGGAAAGGGAAAAGGAAAGCGGAAATATATCTTTTTCTATTATATTAAATATATTTTTATATATTTATTTCTATTATTTAAATTTAAATTATTTATATTTTTATACTTATGTATATATATAAAAAAGCAGAAATTAAAGGTTCAGTGGTTTCTGCTAGATTGAGGCACAAACATACTTTATGTTCTTCCTCTTTTCTCATCAAAGTTTCTATCAACTAAAAATGCTGAAGAGGGCCTCCCTGGTGGCGCAGTGGTTGAGCACTGACTGTGGAGCTGTCCGCAGAGCAAGATGCGAGTTTGACACCCCAGCCGGGGAGAATCCCACAGAATCCCACATGGTGCGGCAGACCTCTCCTGCCTTGCCCGCTGCTCCCCTCAGCAGTGTATTTCTGATCTGCCTGTTCTGCTCCCCACTCTTCTCTGGTGAACCCTCTCGCCGCCTCACACCTCTCGCCTGTAACCCAGCTTGTATGTATAAATAAATAAATCTTTAAAAAAAAATTCTTCCTTAGATCAACACAATCTTTAAAAAAAAAATAAAAAATAAATAAAAATGCTGAAGAATGTGCTGTTGAGGGCCCTCTCCCACAGCCACCCACCCACACCCTCAATCTGTTCATTAATTGCAAAGGATTTATACACCAAAATCCCTGTTATTGCAGAGAACTTTTGTTGATGTGTGTATGTGTGTGTGTATGTGTGTGTGTGAGTGTGTGTGTGTATGTGTATCAAGATTGCTGGAGTTCAAATTTTCCAGCTTTCTGAGATATAAATGACCTGTGATTTAACATCATAATGTGCCTTGCTAAGGTACAAAGTGCAAGGAAAGTGGGGAAAACAGGATTAACAAGATAAATACAAAGTACATTTTCCCCTCATCCTCTTGTAGTACAATTTGCTGTTTATAAATCTGCCCCAGAAATGTTTAAGCTCATGCACAGCAATATAATAACTGGTATAAAAATGACACCCCAATTCTCTAATGCACCAATATTCCCTCAGAACAAATCTCCTTCTATGGAGAGGACAGTGAGGAGCTGAGACTCCTGACAGGCAGCTTCCCTAGGGAGTCCCACCAGAAAGAAACCCTCCCTTTCCATCCTTTTGCTGTTTTGGTTTTTTTCTTGAAATATTATGAATCACAAGTTACCTGATCCTCCTTCTTCCAGGTCCTCTCTGGAGGCAGCATCTTCGTTTACCATTTTCAGCAGAGTCTCCAAAGACTTTGGCAATCTGTTTACAGGAATGCTGCTCAGGGGCTGCAGAAAGAAAGTATGGGCAAACTCGAAGGCCTCCTAGAGCATTCAGCTTTTTCAAGGTGAGAGGACTGCTCAGCTGGAGGAGATCTGTCTACTGACTCAGGCTTATGTAACCATTAGAGGCGGGATCTGTTTGGTAAGAGCCTGTTTAAGCAGGGAGGAGCCAAAGTAAAAATGAAACTGAAGTGTCTTGAAATCGAACAGGCATAATCAGTCTTAAAGTTTTGTAAGCTTCAGGATGCAGGCATGAGAGCCTTCACTTCATATCTGCGCTTCCCACTTCAGAGTAAAATCCTTTCACAGATACAAGTAAAATACTGGAAATCATCAGACCATTAATATTTCCTGAAGCTCAACCATATACCTAAGACAAGGATATGGTCTTGACAGAAAGAACACTCCAGAAAAAGAGAAGGAGTAGGATATAAAGTTAGGCAGACTGCAAACAAAATAAGTGATGCTGTTAAGTGTTTCAGAATTTTAAAGTACAAAATGCTTTTAACTTAGCAATATCAACTGCAAACGTATATCCCGTCAAAATGGATTCACAGGGACTAGGCTAGTGTCTGAATGAACTGAAAAGAAAAAATATATGAAAAAACCCTGAGCATCACACAAAGAAGGACAGTAGCATCTTGGTAGTGGACAACTGAGGGGCACCCCGGGACCCCCATACCTGAACACGCTAAAGGGATTCTGCCATGTGCCACCTAAAGACAAAGCCTGCTCTTAGTGTGACAGAGCTTTAATAGAATAATTGTGCCAAAAGGGGGAGGAGAAAGGACACAGATCCCCCCATAAAATACCCAAACCTCCCCTCACAGGTAAAGCCCAACCAAACGTGGTTGGCTCAAGGTGGAGCTGCTGAGGGCTGAGAGGCTGAGGCACCTTCTGGAAGGGAAAGGGCGCCAGGAAGTCTGGGACACACGGAGAGAAATCAGAGCACAAAGAAAACAATGGCTGCATCATCAGCCTCCTCATGTCTCTCACCCAATTGTCTCCTCAGCCCCTGATCAAGTCCAAAGCTGAGAAGCAAGCAGGCTCTTCATCTCCACGTGTCTGCCTTCTCTGTCTCCTGCCTTCTGGTCTCTATAGCTCCACCCAGCTGCTCAACATGTCACAGGTCATGGGGTACATCCTTCTGCTTTTACAAGAACCCTCTGTCACACTCTGAAAACTGTGACTTTGACAAAGACACTGAAAAGTACCTCCGACGTGGCTTAAGAAGGAGAAATTCCAGCAAGTGTCAGTGGATTCCAGGAATTGCCTGTGAAAAGCTCAGACACGAGAACCCTAGAACACAGAACATCAGACAGGAGAAGCTATTGTAGGTGGCCTCTCCCCAAAATAATTAGAAAGGCTTTTCCCCCCAAGATGTCTAGAGCAGACGCCTTTCAATAAATGTTTCCTTGGCATGTGGCGCTAAGACCAACAGGGCTCTGGGGGCCTCAGGCTCATGAAGACCGCCCAGAGTTAGGGGCATCTCCAGAGGAGCCTGTTCATTGGCGGGAACCTATCTGAGGCAGCACAAATACCCAGAGACAAGGTCACCACAGAAATTCACCCCCTCCTTGTAATCTGAGGTCTCCCTTCCCTCTCCTTGATACCCAAACCCCCATTACATCCCGTATGTCAGGATAAATACCCTCCTTTTGCCCATTTACTTTAGAATTTATATCCATGTAGAGTCTCTATACATAAGCAATTAAATTTGTTTTATTTCCTACAAATAGGTCTGAGGTTAATTTAATGGCTAACCCAGCCTGAGAAGGTTGCAGAGGAGTAAGGGGAAATTTCCTCAGCCTCTGCACCAGGAACTTCCACTGAGACTCAAATCACACATTGTGACATCCATAAAATGGGAGATTTTACTGTGTCAGCTGTTACGTATTTAGTTAGATTTCAGTCATTTTTAACCTGATTTTTGTATCCCTAAATCACCTATTATACAATCAGCAGAATATCGATGTTTATTATTGCGGCAGGAGCTGAGAAACAAAAGTCTCCCAAGCTCGGATTTTAAGAGAGGATGGAGCAGGGGTCTGAGATGCCTGCAGGAGAGGACTGGGCAGATGTTCCCGAATGGCCCAGGTGAGGTAGGAGCTTCCTCTGGTGTTAAGTCAAAAGATGGACTTTTAAAAGGAGGATTTTACAGTACCCGGAAAACTATGACAGAGCAAGGACTGTATGTTATGAAAACAGTGGCGCACCTGGGCTGTAGGAAACTTGGAAGGGAGAAATGTATTTATTTTGGACACAGCCCTACTCTGCCACAGAGAATTTAGGGATCCCCAGACCCAGATTAAAGATGAGTCTCTTCTAGAAGCCTGTGTTCCTGGTGTTACCTTACTAATAAGCAACACAGTACAGAGGAGAAAATTACTTATTCTTTTTTTAAAAGATTATTTATGTAGGCATTCAAGAGCTGGGCTGTGGGCCAGATGTGCGGGGCTGGGCAGGTGAGAGGATTCACCAGAGACAAGAGTGGGGAGCAGAACAGATAGATTGACTGAAATGCACTGCTGAGGGGTGTCGCGCGCGGTCCCCTGTCCAGCAGGAAGAAAGACGCGACTCGGAGGTGATCTTCAAAATGGTCTCTTTATTCTTTTCCCTCTTTGTTCTTCTTCTCTCCCAACCTCTTTGTTCTCTTTTTATACAGTTGTTCCACCAATCATCTTACAGAGTAAGTTGTTACAATCAAGGCAATGGGCGAACTGTGCAAACTGACT
>PVIJ01022887.1:0-15240 GCA_004024925.1 Scalopus aquaticus
ACTATGAGATACCACCTCACACCTGAGAGGATGGCACACATTAAAAATACAGGCAACAACAAATGCTGGAAAGGATGTGGAGAAAAAGGAACTCTTCTACACTGCTGGTGGGAATGTGAACTGGTCCAACCACTATGGAAAGCTGTATGGCGATTCCTCAAACTGCTAAACATGGAGCTCCCATACGACCCAGCAATACTGCTTTTGGGAATTTACCCAAAGGACACAAAAACACTAATCCGAAAGGATACATGCACCCGTATGTTCATTGCGGCACTGTTCACAATAGCAAAGGTATGGAAGCAACCCAGATGTCCAAAAATAGATGATTGGATCAGGAAGATGTGGTCCATATACACAATGGAATACTATTCAGCATTCAAAGGGATTTACTTTTTATCTTAAAAAATTCAAACAATTTGAAAACCTAGGAAAACTAAAAACAGGAAATTAATAAAGCAGCAAACTAAAATATAAAACAAAAGCTATTGAAAAACTAAACGAAAGTAAGCCTGATGTTTAGAAATCATTAACAAAACAGAGTGAGCCAAAATGACAAGAGAAGGGTTCAAGTAGGAATCAGAAGAAAGGGTGGGGATTAGAGGCAAATGCTTATAGACCTAGATAGCAGTAAATTTTAATAGTTTTATTGATTCATTACGGTTTTACAATACCATGTAAGTTTCAGAATAGAGTTTCATACTTAGATACATGTATATACCATATTGCATACAGCACCATATATAGCAGTAAATTCAAATAACACAATTATTCTTTCCCATTCTTAAGGAAATTTAACAGCAATGATTAAAAATAAATCCATGATTGAATTTCCAATGGCTTGAGGCTTTTGCCTCAAGCAAATGAAATCAAATAGTAATTGTACTGTATCTATCTCCTGCAAACTTTGCTTCTCTGATACTTTATCAAACAGGGGTAGGGGAAAGGAAGACTATTTATTCAAAAACATCTTAATCAGTACAGCAAAAAGAATAAAAACTATAGATTATGAATACTCCAATGGCTCATTTAATTTTGAATTATCCCGAAACCATTATGATCAGCTGATATTAATGAGGACCTTTCAAAATGAAACTTATAATTACAGAGAAAAATCGGCAAGTTTAACAAACGTCCTACAGGATCATAAAATTGTAAAAATTAAGTGAATCTCTAACAAGTTGGAGAATATGACTTGATGCAGACTATACCCAATCCTGAATTAATTTGACTTTCAATAGCGATGTTCTCCTTAAGGCAGCCACCAGTGTAACGGGGGTCTCCAGGAAAAGGGAGTGTGTTCCAGGTTCCCTGCCCCACCCAAGGGAGGGTGGAGCTGAGCAGGAGAGAGAAGAACCTGCAAAGAGAAAGGAGAATGGAGAAGGCAGGAAGCAGGATGGAGGCCAGAAGAGGCAGAAGGAGCAGAAACATATATGAAGAAGCTGCACTGGCTTGGACTGGTTGAGACAGACGTGGGACCCATGAGGTGACAATGGCAACATTGATCTTGATTGTAATTTTGCTCTTTTCCTCACAGACTTGTCTGACTGTTTCTGACCCTTTTCTTTGGGTCCCCACTGGAAGGTGTTTCAGACTTGGGGCAGCTTTCAGGCCTTGCTTTGGGCCAATCCCATTTGGGTGGACTTTTACCCACGAGGTGTTGGGTAACACTGGGTGCCTGATTTAAAACTATATTCTCTGTCTTTTCTAATTGTCTTAAAGTTTCTTTCCATTAAAGGTCTTACTTACATTTTTGTGTTGACGCGGCAGATGGCAGAACCTATTTAGAGTGGGCAGGTTTGGGGGTTCTGGGGTGCCCCTCTCCCCCCCTTGTAACACCAGCACTTAAACAGTTTCCTCTGTCTCAGAGGATGATCTGTTTCTATTGCAGAAACCTTAAAGGACTAATACTGCCATTCAGAAAAATCCTACTTCATTTATTATGGAAAACAAATACTTGTTTTATGAAGCTTGAATGGTCAAATACTGTGAAAATACCTTTACGGTATACTCAGCCCTCCAGAATTCCAGTGAGAGGCTCTTCTTGGAAATGCTTGTGTGAGATGCTGAGTACAGTATCTGAAAATATAAAGACAAAAACTTACCAGCGGTTTAAATGGAAACGTAAAATACTTTCATTTTGCCATGACTGTGCTTTCTAACCTGCTTCGGTTTCCAGAAAATACAAACAAATAACACTTGCCCAAAACATAAGTTTTTACTTCCATCTCAGTCTTTTACCTACTAAAAATCCTTATGTCAGGCACCTCCCTGGTGGCTCAATGGGTGAAGCCTGTCTCAACATTATGAAGATATCTGCAGCTCCTGGAGCAAGAGTTCGATCCCCGGCCAGGGAGCTGACCCACATGGTGCAGCAGGCCTCTCCTGTCTCCCGCTCCTCCCCTCAGCAGTATACCTCAGTGGATCTGCCTGTTCTGCTCCCCACTCTGTCTCTAGTGAATGTTCTCACCCTGGCACCTTTGGCCTGCACCTCAGCTCTTGTACGCATAAATAAATAAATCTTAAAAAAATTCTTTGTGTGTTGTGCTGTTCACAGTACAAGTGCCTGGTTTTAAAATGTTTATGTTATATTTATTAAAAAGTGAAAGAAAAAAGAGTAATAAATGCAAAAGAAATACTATTCTGAACCTAATTACCATTTCAACAGTTGAGAATAATAATCGTACTATTCTCTTCTATTATCTATCTATGACATAAGCCGAATGCTCATATATAAATCTTTATATCCTTTTATGAAATATCCAATTTCCATGTGTCTCTTTGTTATTTTAGACAAAACTCTTTTAAGTGCACAATGATTTACATAGAAAATTCTGCAGCTCTCTTTGTTTCTAAGACTATCGATACTTAACCCCTGACTTGGAACCATTGCATTTAGTATGTGGCCTGAGGCAAGAGCTATTAGCTTGGTGGAAGTCGTGGAGAAGAGATGAAAAGCTCCCAACAGTGTTGTAAGCTGGAGCAATAACAACTAGGGTTGGGTGCAGAGAATTGCTTTCTGATTCTGGTGGTGATAAACCTACACTAGAGATTTCCTCCATCAAAGCACCTCAGTACACAGAATTCCCATAGATGGCTACACTTACATCACGGTAGTGGTCCTGAAAGAGTTTGTGATATCACTTCCTGATAATAAGTTGGCGCAGATCTATTTTTCTTGGAATTCGCAATTTATTCCTTATTTTTTTTCCTAAATGAATTTCTCTAATATTTTGAAGAATGTGTCTTAAGATTGGCTCATTGGTCTGGGGTATGATTCTCACTTTGGAGGATGTATTTTAAAGCTTTTAAAGACTTGATCATTCAAACATACTAATTCATCAGTAATTATGTTTTCTATATCTAACCACTTTGAAGACTCCTTTTAATGGTTAGAAGCCTAGTTTTAGGATATGATCATTACATTTTAGTGTCTTTATGCAATTGTGTGATTATACATAGACAAATTAAAATGAAAAACATACCTGCTTTAAAAATGAGAACAATATGTGAATGTCAATATTAAAAATATATTCAACACCCTATCATTAATAGTGGTAACAGTGTTAAGTTAAAAACAATACAGATAGGTAAACACACACACATACAAAAGAATATAACACAGTATATTTTTAAAGATTAGAAATTTTAATGTCATGAAAAAAATCAACAGTACAATATATGGTGGGAAAATAGCACTGCTCAAACAAATGTAATAGTTACTTCATTAGAAAGGTGAAAGTTATATTACCACGAGCAGACAGTACCTTAACCAAGCATGTCACTACAATGAGACACGTGTTGGATACATCTAGAACACAACATTCTTTCTCTGCCCTACCTGCAAAGTGTTCATCACTTAGATCTTGTCATGGTGAAACAGCAGCAAACCCAAATGGAGGAAAAAAAAGAATAAACAGGTTGCTCTATAATCACCAAGGGCCCAAGTCAAGAGATTCTTGTTAGAAATTGAAAGCAATGAAAGGAAATGGACAAATACAACAAAAAATCCTGGACTTGCATCCTTTGCTATCAAGAACATTATGACAAAAACTAGCAAAGCCTGATGGGACCTGAGAACCAGACAGTAATGCCCATCAATCTCAACTTCCTGACTTTTATGTTGGGGAATGCCCTGTTGATTGGAAGTGGCTTCATTCATAAGGGTGATGGAGCCTTGCAATCGACCCTGAAACTTCTGGGAGGGAAAGTTATATTTATTGTAACTACTTGCAGGTTTTCTTTCTGAAAGATTGCAATTGTTAAAATAATTCATAAATAACCAACATTAATACTAGCATGCCATTATTACCTTGGACCACTGCAAAACAAAATCTGGTTAAGCTTCTGTCCTTCTCATTGGTAGTTTACTTCTACCATGTACCACTCACCTAAAAATATTTTCGTTTTTAAAAGATTTATTTACTGATGCATGTAAGAGCTGGGGTGTATGCCAGAGATGTGGGTGGGGGGAGGGTGAGAGACTTCACCAGAGACAGAGTGGGGAGCAGAGCAGGAAGATTGACTGAAATACACTGCTGAGGGGAGCAGCAGGGAGACAGGAGAGGTCTGCTGCGCCATGTGGGAAGCTCCCTGGTCGGGTATCGAACTCATGCTGCAGTGTCTCTGGATAGCTTCATAGTGCTGGGACTTAAGCTATTGTGCCACCAGGGAGGCCCCCACCTAAAAATCTTTTTTTTTTAATAGATTTATTTATTTATACATACAAGCTGGGGTACAGGCCAGAGGCGTGGGGCGGCGAGAGGGTTCACCAGAGACAGAGTGGGGAGAAGAACAGGCAGATCAGAAATACACTGCTGAGGGAAGCAGAGGGCGAGGCAGGAGAGGTCTGCCACACCATGTGGGATTCTCCCCGGCTGGGCATCGAACTTGCGTTGCCGTTGCCGTTGCCGCTGCGGACAGCTCCACAGTGCAGCACTCAACCGCTGCGCCACCAGGGAAGCCCCCACCTAAAAATCTTAACGAATTACAGGGATTCCTTCGCTGTTCCACAAACATCCCAGCAAGTGCTTGTTAGTTTCTCCAGCTGGTCTCTCTCTAGTTCTCTGGCCAGCTGGAGCCCTCACACCACCCTGAGCTGCTCCAGGCTGCTACTGCTTTTTCTGATCACTTCTCAAGTGCCATGCTGGTGAATTTACATGTCAGCTTGGCTGGGCCACACTGCCCATATACTCAATCAAACAATATTCTGGATGTTTCTACGAGGGTGTTTTTGGGAAGGGAGTAACATTGAAATTGAGAGTCTTTGAGTAAGCTGACTGTCCTCTACAATTAGGGTGGGGCCCCTCCAATCAGTTGAAGATCTGAATAGAACAAAGACTGACATCCCCCCAGCCAGAGGGAATTCTGCAGGAGACAGTGTCAGGCCAGGCCACTGCAGTAGCAGCTCTGCTCTGGATCATCAGCCTGATGGTCCATATAACAGATCAATGGGTTTTGAATCTGCCAGCCTCTACCATCAATTCCTTACAAGTCTCATCTAGACAGAAGGATAGATGGACGAACGGACGGACAGGCAGGTAGACAGATCTCTTCTGAAGAAGTGTAATCCCCTCTACTTCTTATTTTTCTGATTTATATTTATTGTAACTACTTAGAAAGTTTCACAAAAGAAAAAAAAAGAGATCTAATAAAGAGCAAGGTTTACGACTACTACTGTGAGGAAATCCTTTCAGGAGTGGAAAAGAGAAGGCCAATCCTACATGGATGTAGAAAGGCCTCCAGGGAGAGAAACAGGTTTCAATCCCCAACAAGAACCTATCAGCATCGGCCTGAATTAGACCCAACAGGAGGGAGAGCAGGCCTGCTTCTTCCCCTCAATTGTAAGGCCCATAGACTTTCTGCCTGATTGGCAACCAAGCAGCCTGTTCGTTTAAGAAGTATTTTCAGGGCCTCCCCAGTTAGGTGCTGTGCTGTGGAGCTGTGGAGCTGCTGGCTGAGGTGATGTGAGTTCGATGCCCTGCCCTGGAGTTTCCCACATGGCGCGGCAGACCTCTCCTGCCTCACCCGCTGCTCCCCTCAGCAGTGTATTTCAGTCAATCTGCCTGTTCTGCTCCCCACTCTGTCTCTGGTGAACCCTCTTGCCGCCCCACTGGCCTGTACCCCAGCTTGTATGCATAAATAAATAATCTTTTTTTAAAAAAAGAAGTATTTTCAGGGGCCTCCCTGGTGGATCAAGGGGTTAAGTCTCGCACTATGAAGCTCTCTGCAGCCACTGCTGCATGAGTTCAATCCCAGCCAGCACAGCAGACCTCTCCTGTCTCGCCTGCTGCTCCCCTCAGCAGTGTATTTCAATATATCCACCTATTCTGCTCCCTACTCTGTCTCTCTCACCCCCTCACCTCCACACCTCTAGCCTACCCCCCCCCAGCTCTTGTCTGCATAAATAAATCTTTTTTAAAAAGAACTATTTTCACTCACAACTGTTAGCTAACCCTTATTCCCAGAGAAGGTAACCATTATTTCCTCCAAAAAATTTTCTGTATTTCTTGAGTTTTCAAAAATTAGCATAGAGTACATTTATAATAATAAAAACGTTACTTAAAATAAATTAAACAATCATTAAATTGGAACACACTCATCACTACATTGTGGTGCATAGCTTTAGAACTTTCCCTACAACAATAATAAATAACATTTTAACACATGTCACTGCTACCGGGTACTTGAATTCCTGTCATATTTTGTCCAGATACCTTTGTTGCAGCATAGCTACTTGATTTACATCTCATAAATCATAATTCAGAGTACTTCTCAAGAGAAAGCCTGCAGCATTTTAGAAATTTCCATTGATTTCTCAAAATATGCCTCACCTTGCATTTTACTGCTTTGTGCTCTGAGTGGATGACAGTAACATCTATGCTCTTTTTACCTAAATGGAGGTTATGAAGACTCCTGTATCTGTGGGATGCAGGTAGTAATGCTGAGACGCAGAGATGACTATGACCTTTCATATTAGTGGCCCAGGCACCGCTAAGAGTGAGCTAAGGATGGGACTAAGAATGAGCGTTCAGGGAGAAGGTTTCCCAAGTCCAGCCTGCAGTCTTAGAAAATGCAGGAGTGTGTAATGTGCCCTGGTCTAGAGGAGTTTGTCCACTCCGAATAGGACCTTAGTGTCAGCACCTTCTCCTGCCGATCTGGAATATTCCATTGTGTGTATGTGTATGCATGTATGTGTGTGTGTGCATGTATACATACACACACACACGTATATGCATGCACACACACTGTATCTGTTCATTCAACAATGTACTGGGGTTGCTTCCACCTCTTAGCTACCATGAATGGTGTTGCTGTGACCAGGGATGTGCAAATGTCTCTTTGAGAACTAATTTTCGATTCTTTGGGTTATATATCCAAGAATGGAGTTCTTGGAGCATAGAGTTATTTTATTTTATTTTTATTTTATTTTATTTTATTTTTGAGGAGCTTCCATATTGTTTCCCTGGTGGTTGTGCAAGGGAAGCACCCCCCCACACACACACACACCCGGTGCCACCAATACACCAGGGTTTCAATTCTCCACATCCCCACCAGCACTTGATATTTTCTGCTTGTTTCTTTTTTTAATATAGTAACCATCCTAGCAGGTGTGAGATTACATCTCATTGTGCTTTGATTTGCATTTCCCCACTGGCCCAAACCTGAAGAGCCGTGGTGTGAGGTGGGACTTGTGAAGCAGAGCAGTGTGCAGTGAGGAGGAAAGAATTCTATATGATCAGAGTGTAGAATGTGAGATCAAAATGGCAGGCATTGTGAGGAATTTTAAGGAGTTGGGACTTATCCTGAAGCAAAAGGAGGCCACTAAATATTTTTAAATAGGTGATGATAATAAGAAGGACACTGACTATAGCTGTAAGGTAAACAGTGCTTGGAAAGGCATCCTCCAAGCTGAACTTGTGGTGGGTCAGATGTAGTATATGGAGGAAGAGACTGAGAGGGTTAAAAAATTCTCAGTGTGGGGCCTCCCTGGTGGCCAGAAGGGGTTAAGCGCAGCTCTATGAAGCTATCCAGAGCCACTGCAGCAGGAGTTTGATACCTGGCCAAGGAGATTCCCACAGGACACAGCAGACCTCCCCTGTCTCGCCTGCTGCTCCCCTCAGCAGTGTATTTTAGCTGATCTGCCTGTTCTGCTCCCCACTCTGTCTCTGGTGAATTCTCTCACCACCCCACGTCTCTGGCCTATACCCCAGCTTATATGCATACATAAATAAATCTTTAAAATATATATATATAAAAAACTCTCAGTGTGGTATAATACAGCTGGAAAAGTAATAATCATGGCCAAGAAACAGGTCATGAACTGAACTGAAGAGGAAAAAAATAACCTAATATTCAGAAATACTGTGTCCTTTCACTTTGGGACTTTAGGAAATAAGCTATTGTCTAAGAAGGGGCTTGGAAATTAGTAGCACAGAAAAGGAAATGGAATTAACCAGAAAGCAGTGGCAGTCAAGAAACTGAGGGAAAAGAATGTAAAAGAAAAATGAGGAAATGCTATCACGCAGTCAGCTGAGGTAAAGTATGAAAATTACATACTGGATTCAGAGAAAATAGAGGGTGTGAATGACTCGAAACATCTTGGGGGGATATTTTCACTGAAGCCCCCCCAGGACTGGTGTCCTCCCTGTATGGAAACACTGTGTTACCAAGTAAGCAAATGCTCTGGTTCTAGAAACTCCTCTGAGAAAGGAGTCTGGCTGGACCAAGTCTTTCAGTTGAGGAAAGACTTTATTTTTATTAAGATAGAAGAGACATGTAAGTAAGTGGATATAATGGCACGTATTGTAACTGCTAAGTAGCCCAGAATGTTCTAGTCAAGCAGCACAAAATAGCCTTAAGAAACATACATTCAAACAGGTCAAAATGAAATCCCATTCAGGGCTTTACTCCTCATAGTCCACACAATCAAGGAAACCTGCCGCATTTTCACAGACACCCCCTTCCTCCGTCCTGATTTTCTGCTCAAACAGGTGTGGGCCAAGGAGCATCATTAAGCTTCAGGCAAGCTGCACCAGGAGCCTCACCTGTGGAGATGAATGATGACCTCTGTGAGGAGCAGGTAGGCCCGAGTCCTACACAGCATCTGTGGGCAACACACCGCCTTCTTCAGTCAGTCCTTCCTCAGAAAAACGACATCATCATCAACTACAAGGAATCCTTCCCCTTGGACAGAAAGACACCTCTTCAGGGGGTAAGGGGACGACTGCCTTTCTGGTGCCTTTGAAGGCTCGTTGTCACCAGACCAGTGACCCTACGTTCCTCAACCTGGTGTTTTTGGCCTTGTTCTTTCCTAGTTACCTTTTTTTTTTTCTCCTAACAAAACCGTAGAACACCTGGCAAGACCAGCTGAAATCACGCTGAAGTTTGAAGTAAGATAAAAGTTAAGCTGTAGACCCGACCGTCTCACCGCCATTGCAAAATGTCCGCCCACCAACGCCATGCCAGATCTAGTCGAGACCAAACTTGAAAGAAAAAGGGGTGTGAACACAATACCTGGAAACCCCCACAATATCTCTGAAATCCTGCTGAGACAGAACCTTTGGCCTCCTCTGTCCTCAATATGCTGCCATCTAAGTCCTGCCCCTTCCCATTTCATGGAGAAGCCTTCGGAGCAAAGTTCTTTCCCATTTCTTGGTCAATGAAAAAAGTCCTCTAGACAGGGGAGAAAAGAGCACAGGGGACTATGGTGACGGTTCATGGGTGAATTGGTGGTGGGGAACCCACGGGGAATACACAATAATGTAAAAGATATCGATAAAAGCATTAAATTACCAAAGAGAAAAAGCCCTCTGCTGCTTGAACCTTTGTTTCAAGTATCTTTCCTGGGCTTGCTTGGGTGTTACAATGGGTAAAAGAATTCAATTGGTCAGTGACACACTCTCTGTGGTCGACCTCCCTTGCTCCCTGTCTCTGTACAGGCCACTGATAAAGTTTTCCCTCCATTCTCCTCTCTGTCCACTCTCCCCATCCACCCGCTCAGGTTCTGCTCCCTGGGGCATATTTTCTTTGCACACTCCCTGGGGCATATTTTCTGGCTTCCTGTCTCCCTACTTTTTCTCCATTCCTTGTAGTACAAGTTTTTGTATCAACTTCATAAAATGTTGGGCATCATAATTATTTTCCATTCGTTCAACAAATATTTAGGGCCATACAGAGCACATCAAAAGTTCTTGCCTTTTTGGAACTAAAGTTGTAGTGGGAGATATAAAATAGTAAGCACGCGTTTTGGAGTCCGGCATGTTGAATTCAAGTCTCAATTCTGTGTGAAATTGGGTGAGCTCATTAACTGTGGCTCAGTTTCTTCCTGTGAAATGAAGCCTTTACTATTTATTCTTAGGTTTCTCGTGAGGATTAAATAATGCAAAGTTTCCTTATGCTAAGTGGTTGTCATTAAACACGGGTGCATGAATTTTTAGGCCTGTGTGAAATAAGTAAGTTTGAATAAGTTTATATATGTATGAAAGTGAGACTTAATCATTTCTGATTATTATTTTCATCAGTAATTGTTGCTTCCAAACATGAAAGAAAATAAACACAAAAATGTGGTTTAAAATGGAACCAAAAACTTGAAAAGAAAAATGAATAGCTCGTATGAGCTGTTATCTGTTGAATTCTCACATGTACCTGGCACTGGGTAAGGAATGTAATAATGTTACCTCAAGCAGCCTCAGAATTAATCTGTGAATAATTATAGAAAAGGGCAAGTAACAGTAACTAGGAAGTATCAGATCTGTGGTGTGTGCCCCTAAGTCCCCAAAATACTGACCACTGGCAGCAGAAGATTTTTTTTGTTTTTGTTTTTTTATTTACATACAACAATTTTCACAAACACTCCAGAATAAACTGCACTGAGGTTAACTCTGAATTACTGAGTTTTTGCACTGTCTGTGCTTGACTGACTCAGCACTGACTGAATGCTCAGTAGGCTTAATAAATAAAAAACTAAAGGTTTGCATCCAAATAAACGTTTAGTGCAAAGTAGTCTTCGCCACTGTTAGTCATTTGTGTGTTTCAAGTATTCCAAGACTGTTTTGACAAGTTCTGAATGGAGAATTGCATCACATTTTGTGCAAAACATCTTTTGCTTTGTGAAGTTGGGGCTTTCTTATCTTCTAAAAGTGGATGTGATTTCTGAAGATGATTAAAATTCATACAATGCCCTAACAGGAAGGTAATATGTGTGAGCTGTCCCTACAATGATTCTGGCATTGAAGTTATTACCCACACACTTGTGGTCCTGTGGCATTAAGATAAGAGTTACAGCAAACATCCCTCTAGCACCGTGCTTGTGACCTCTTATCAGCTCCATCATTTGGTAGATTTGACAGATGCAAAAAAATAAAATAATTAAAAAAACTAGAAAGATTTTGCAAACTAGAAAGAGTGCAAATTACTTCCATCTTTATTTGTTATCCCTTTGGAGGAAAGACACTGTCAGCACCAAGTAAACCCCTAGCAGAATTTACCTCAAAATATCACCTTCTGACATTGTGAGCTATAACACTTGTAGTAAGTTATAATCATTTTGCAGGGCGATTTATCATTTTAACATTCTGCACTTGGTTAATTTCTCAGCGCCTCTGGCTACCCTTGTTATTTCTACTTCCTTTGTTTCTTCTAAGTATTGCAAGGAGGTTACACTCACATTGGTCTGAATGATAGAAATTAAATAATTCTCTTGATGGTTTTTTTTTTGCAGTTTTTGCCAACCTTACTTTTATCCCACATTTATGTTGTTTTCAATTTGATTTCAAGTTTTAATTATTATGACATTATGCATGTTGAGAAAATCCCCTTTCTCCACATCTCTGCATGAAAGTCAGCGCACATCACTTTGGCAATAGGCAAAGTCAACAGATAGATGACAAAGTAATAAACTCATTTATCCACTTCATCTGACACAGTGCCCACAGTACTTTGTACCAGTAGAGTAACTGATGGTTTTAACCTAACCTATTAAAATATAATCAAAGGCAACCCCAAGCTAACTGCTACAGTTGTTTCATAATCTTAGGAATGTTCGATCTGTGTCTCTCCTGTCACAAGACACACATACCCTTCCAAGGTCTTGCAAGTATAATTATGCCGGTGCTAAAAATGGCAGCTGTGATCTGTCACTTCGTCTTAAAGCTGCAAGTCAGAAACCACACAGTCTGGTATAAAAAATATGATTAATAGATTTTCAAAAGCAATTGCTTTATTTTTAATCACACACATAACAACAAAAAAAATGAGAACAAGACCAATAACTCTACAGAGATGGACGAATGATATGGACAGATCCAAGAAAGGCAAGTCTTTAAATATCTAGAAGGATAATCAATCTTATAAAAAAATAAGAAGATAAGATAAATACAAATTAAAACTTGATATCAAGTGCCTGTTTTCAATTATCACAATGACAAAAATATCTAAAAAGGATAACATATTTCATTGGTGAGCCGGGGAGGGGGAGGGGAGAGGCTCTCTTCATAGTACTGAGTCAAAAAGAGAGGGTAAGAAATGGCAACTATAGCCACTCAGTAGATGATATTATAATGATAACCAAAAAGGCTTGCTATGAACTGAATTATGTCTCTGCCAAGGTTCGTATGTTAAACCCTGAGCCCCAGTACCCCAGAGTGTGGCAGTGTTGAGCCATAGGTTCTTTGCAGAGGAAATAAACTTAGAATCTTAGAAGCTCAGAACTTAGAACTAGACTCTGACATGACTTACAAAAGAAGAAGGATCCTAAACAGAGGAAGATAAGATGAAGATATGGACAGAGGGAAGATGATGTGAAGACACAGAGAAAACACAGCCACCTATAAGGAGAGAAGCCTGGAGCAGACTCTTCACATGACCTTGAACAAGAAGTAGCCCTGCCGCCATGTTGGTCTCATACTTCTAGTCTCCGGAATGAAGAGAAAATAAACCATATTGTTTTGTTTTGTTTAAATTATATTGTGTAAGCATCCCAAACTGTGGTATTTTCTTATAGCCGCGCTTACAGACTAAACAAGGGCTCAATGTATCTTAGCCCAAATGGCAATTTCATAGAGCCATGGTTCATGTCCAGTGCTTTGGTTGGACAGCATTGACATGAAAGACAAAAAGAGGATTGAGGGGGTCTCCCTGGTGGCGCAAGGGGTTAAGTCTCAGCACTATGAAGCTCTCCACAGCCACTGAAGCAACAGTTTAATCCCTGGCCAGGGAGTTGACCCACATGGCACAGCAGACCTCTCCTGTCTTGCTGGCTGCTCCCCTCAGCAGTGTACTTCAGTCAATTTGCCTGTTCTGTCCCTCACTCTGTCTCTGGTGAATGCTCTCACCACCCCACACCTCTGGCCTACACCCCAGTTCTTGTGTGCATAAATAAATAAATCTTTAAAAAAAAGAATTAATGGAGTTAACAAGGCATGGGGAAACTGTGTCTTTATAAAGGGCACATGTAGTTGTGAACAGAGAGGTAACACTAACAAGACCACACAGTATGATTTTTGGGGGATCCATAAAGTTGAATTTTTCCTGAAAATATTAGGGGAATTTTGCTATTTTCATATTAAGTGGAGACTTTTGGGGCTGCGTGCATCAAAAGGAAGACTCCATATCTTGCTTTTCTAAAGAGAAGCTCAACACATTATTTGTAAATAAAACTAAATGGTACAAATATATATTTACCTCTATAATTGCTCTTAAATGTATTCTTCATTTCAGAGCTTTTAAGTTGTGAATTGAACTGAGTCATCCAAAATACATAATATCAGTAGAACATACTGGAGTCATGTGACTTCTCCCCAGTAGGTGAAAATGTTTTAGGAAAAAGCAATTGTTTGGTGATGTGTGGGATACAATCTATTTGTGTTCTGCCCTTTAAGATAGACCTTGTATATACATATTTTTATGCCATACAGCTCAGGGGCTGGTGATTATCTCTTTAAAGGAACTGCTAACCATTTGAGGAAATTGTTGAATAAAATATCTGAAAATGATTTCAGAGTGTGAAAACATTTTATACACTTTGCAAATCAAATGCATTCGGCTGGAAGGAACTAGCTTATGTTGCTGGCTCTATTTGGCATGTTTTTAATGCTTAAGATCTAGAAGGTTTAATCTTTGGTTTCATTGATAAGATGGAGTTGCAATTACACCGATACACCTCAGTAAGTGTCCTCCGTAACATAACGTGAGTTTCCAAGTTTACCTTGTGACCTGACATTTTCTGCTGATGGTAGAAGAGCAAGAAAATTAATGGGTCTTTTTCCTATACTTTTTTTTTCTGCTTCCAGTCACACCTAGAGTTAATGAATAAAAAAGTTCACTCGGAATTGATCCAAAAAGTAAAAGGAAACAGTAATATTGTAAGCAAAAATCTTTAACAAATTTGGGCTTAAAGCCAGTTTGAGAGTAAGACACTAATTAGTTCATTTTGCTGACCAAGGAAAACTGGCAAACAGGCATAGCCATTAGTATGGGGTCGCTGCTTCTTCAGCCCAACACCTAGTGATCTCAGGCACCCCCTTATCTCTATGATACACAGATGTCAGTCCAGTCTTACTCGCCTGTAAATTACACTATTTAAAAATACATAGTTCCAGGGGCTGTATGGGAAATCTCTGTTCTTTCATCTTGCCGTGAACTGAACATAACTCTTAAAAAGTTAAGTCAATAAAAATAAAATTTAATACATAGCTCTCCTTTACAAAAGACACTGTTAAGAGAATGAAAAGAGAAACCACAGACTGGGAAAAAATATTTTCAAAACACACATCTAAAAAAAGGACTGGTATTCTTTTTTATACAATGAATTTGTTCAACTCAATAACAAGAAAATGCACAAAAGATTTGAACAGGCATCTCACAGAAGAAGATATATGGTTGGCAAATAAGATACTAAAAGATGCCTGATAACATATGTCTTCAGGAAATTGCAAAATAAACCACAATGAAAGGCCAATGAAAAACCACACTACACACCTATTAGAAAGGTTACAAAAACACTAATCCAAAAGGATACATGCACCCGTATGTTCATTGCAGCACTGTTCACAATAGCAAAGGTATGGAAGCAACCCAGATGTCCAAAAATAAGATGATTGGATCCAGAAGATGTGGTACATATACACAATGGAATACTATTCAGCATGGAAAGAAGATAAACACATGCAATTTGCATCGACATGGATGGAATTAGAGGGGATCATACTCAGTGAAATAAGCCAGAAAGAAAGAGAAAAA
>PVIJ01022888.1:0-15239 GCA_004024925.1 Scalopus aquaticus
ACTCCTTTGGAGCAAGTGGGGTGGGGGAGCTGGCGGAGGGGGGTGCGGACTGGCCGGGGTCGGGGGATGGGGGTGGCAGCCCCGGTCCTTACCCAGCAGGAGTAATTTCACGTCTTTGGCGGCGCTGATGCCATCCTCTTTGAGGTTTTTCTCAATCGCCTTGCTCCGCTCGAGGGCGGCTCTCTCCTCTGCGCTCAGAGTACATCCCATGGTGGCCCCTTCCCTGCCACAGCCCGCACGACTCGGCTGGCACGGCTCCCCGGTTCGGCGCGCCCCCCACCCCCCCAGAGAGCAGAGCCTGGGCTCAAAGGGGGAAAAAATCACGATATCCTCCCCTTGGCTGGAAACAAAAATTTCAGGAAACCAACCCCCCCAAAAAAACCCGGCAGCTAACAAGATTCCAGCAGCGAAGACTCGCGGCAGCTGGCGGGGTTCTGGGGGTGTCGAGGAGAAGGTGGCTGAGATCTGGGGCTCCGGAGCCGAGGGAGGAGGCGTCCACGGTCCGAGGAGGCGCGGGCTGCAGGCACGGAGGCTTGTGCACAACCCAAAATAAATAAAATAATAGTCGAGGCAGGAGCCGCAGCCGGAGCCGGCGGAGGGTGGGGTGGGGGCAGGGTGGGTCCTCTGCCGCTGCTGCCGGAGGAGGAGGTGGCGGCGGCGGCGCGGGGTGTGGAGGGAGTGAGTTAGGGGGTGCTGCTAGTGCATGTGCATCGCCGCTCCTCAGCCGTCGGTGCGTCCGCGGCGCCTTCGCCGACCCAGCGAGCTGGGCAGGGCTGGGCAGGGGGCCGAGCCGGGGGCAGGTCTCTAGCAGGAGGCGGCGTCGCTGTCTCTCAGAGCTCGCATTGCCCGGCGGAGTCCACCCGAGAGAGAGATCGCGAGGGAGCCGCGGGCAGCCAAGACTTC
This sequence comes from Scalopus aquaticus, assembly GCA_004024925.1. Classification (NCBI taxonomy): domain Eukaryota; kingdom Metazoa; phylum Chordata; class Mammalia; order Eulipotyphla; family Talpidae; genus Scalopus; species Scalopus aquaticus. Next base: position 904 of record PVIJ01022888.1, read on the forward strand.
GAGGGGGGAGAGATAGAGGGAGAGAGAGAGAAAGAGAGAGAGAGAGGCGAGGCTAGAAGGGAGGGGAGGGGGAGAAATGAAGGGAGAGAGAGAGCGCGCGCGCGCCACAGCCCGGGCGGGGGAGGGGGCGAGCGCAGAGCGCGGGTGCGCCAGCAGCTCTGCGCACCCCGCACCGCCAGCCGCCCGCTGACGTCAGCAGGGCCGCGCGCCGGGCCCCCGGGACGGGGAGGGGCGGCCGGCTAGGGAGGCGCGCGCCCGGGGGCTCGCGTCAGCGGGCGGCGGCGCGCGCGTGCCGGGCCTGGCGGGGGCGGGGCCTGGGGCTGGGCGCGCGCTCGGGCGCCCCGCCTCGCCGCCGGCCCCGCCCGCGGGGCGCGCAGGCTGGCCCGGCCTCCTAGTCAATGGGAGCGCTGGGCTGGGCCGCCCGCGCGGCGGTCAGGTGGCCCCCCGGCTGGTCCCTGGTGCGGCCTTGCTCCCTCTCCCGCTTGCCTCCATCTTGCCTACCTCAGCTAGCCTACATGCTTGCTCTCCAGCTGCTGGGGCCCTAGCAGAAAGGCCGAGTGACCTCAGCAAACCTGAAGAGATAGTGGAACTGAGTAAACTGCGTTCCCGAGAATTCGCCTCTGGGGCCTCGGGGCAGATTGGACTTTTCCCGCTTCCTGTGGCCCCGCAGACATTTATTGAGCACCTACTAGGTGAGAGACGAGGCTTTGAGGAGAGCCTGGCGGCAGATGAGGCAAAGCTAGGACCTGTTCCCCGGGGACCTCAGTCTTCCTTTGCTTTCGTGGACCTGGCTCCAGGATTCCTGCCTCCCGCCCCTTCTAGTTATCACCCTAGAAGTTTTTTGAGGGGAGGGTTGTCCAGAGCGTCCAGCAAATGCTTGTCCCCCAAACACAGTTTTAAACGCTTTTGACCATTTTGGACAGTTTATCGTGGTTGAGGTCTTGCCACTGAATTCTCTTAACCTGCCTTCTCCCAAACACAAATACATAACATGAATTTTAAATAGATTTTTGGTGAGAAAAGATTTTCTACCTTTACCTTTTAAAAGTTTCCCCCTTCAAAAAAAGAAAAGGACCCAGAAATTCAGGCCAGTTAGTCAGTTAATCAAATACGGAGGAAACACATATTTGCCAAAGATCTGCAAGATGCTCTGGGTGGTCTCAGATTTGAAGAAACTGGTTCTCACTGCACAAAGTGGTTTTACAATCAGTTCCACCAGACAGCCCCAGGGGCCCTCCTAGAGAAAAGGGCCAATGGGAGAGGTTTTATGGGGATAAGAGAGGCAAGCAGCCAGTGGAAAACGTTTTTTTTCTTCTTCTAACAGTTGGGCATTTCAGTGGCTCTGAAAGCAAACTTGTTCCATTTCAACAATAGAAAAAAAAAATCCCTGTTTTGGAAGTGTTACCCAGCATAAAAATACTTTTGCAATGGGGGGGGGCAGTTTAAGGCCCACCCAGAAAACATTTTTTCCCCTCATTTTTCACAATTATTTCCCAGTATGGCTTTCCCTCATTCTATAAATAGCTGTCAAAAGTTGTATGTAATGTAATGAATATTTAATTTTGAATCACATTTTATGCATTTTAGGAAACTGACAAAAGGACTCATAAATAATTGTTTGATTAAGTAAACAACTTCTTCCTTTCCTTCCTCCCTACCCCTCTTCCCCAGTTTCCTTATATGTGTTGAGGAGGGAGTTTAGAGGATTAAATCTGGTTTGTCAAAAATCAGGTTGTCACTAAATAGCCTTCCAGATCCAAACCAGAGCTTAGGTACCCAAAATTTCTCTAAAGGTTGCCAGGATGATTTTGCATATCTATCAGAAGTAAGGAGAAAATCCAACAGCCTCACCCAGATCCTGCTATGCCTCCAATGCTGCATCCGAAAGGCTGAAGAGGTAAGAATATAACTTTTTTATTAGATTTTGAGTCATATTTTACATTTGCATACTGTTTGATATCAAATAATTTTTAAGTTAAGATCTTAGGCTCTTTGGGCATTGTGACTTACATGGGTGAATCAAACTATCCTTGATTTTAGGAATATGTATTACTTCTTGGTATCATACCTGTGGAGGCACAAGCCTGGATTTGGCATTTTTCTTTACTCCCTCAATACTTATTATTAACTCCTGCCTGTCATGTACAGGGAATATTCTGTATGTATTATAAGTGTTGTATTTCAGGTTTTTCTACCCTATTTTCTTTTTGGGTCACTTTGCATCTTTATGACTGGGCTTCATAAAAGACTAATGATAATCCACTCCATCTGTATAGTGCTTCACAGTTTGCGGAGCACTTTAAAACAATTTTTTTTTCATGATTTCCCACATAAACCTCCCTTAGGTACTGTGAGGTTGGGAGCATCATGGCTGAATGGAAGAGTGTAGAACTGAATCCACATTGACCTGGGTACCCATTTTATAGCTATGAAAACTGAGCCTGTGAGGGATTAAATAACTTGCTTAAGGTCGTATAATCATTAAAGAGCAGACACTGCTCCTTTGAGAACTAACATGTTATAGAAATACACAAAAACATGCTTCCAAAACCACAAAAACCAGTCATATTCTGGTCTCCTCCCAAAGGAGGTGAGGATGTGAACCTCTCCATTCTCTGTGAACTATTAGTTATTAGGTAATATCATAAGAGTTTAATTTGGCCACAATTAATTACTGTCGGAATGGGAAATTACAATCCTAACATAAAGAGTGATCAAGGACAGATTCCATTTGGTTTTATTTCATACAGAATTATGTTTCTCAGATTATTGCTGTTGGCCAGAGAATAATGCTCATTTACCTCACCTTCAGTCAACCTTAATATACACGCATTTTTTCAGCATATTTTTAATTTTAGTAGGTAGTAAGTAGAATGTTTTGCATACTGTCTAAAAAGAATAGCAGCAAAGCCTACATTAAATTGCTTTTTTATCTCCGGATTCTGAAGAATGGTAATTTATGATATAAGTAAGAATATGGGCTCTGATTCAGTTAAATGAATTTCCCTATATGTTCCCTTTTGTGATTGCTTTAATTACCTATACATATATTGACAATCTACTGTGTTAAGCATTTTTTTTTTAAGACTCAAAGGAAAGCTTAGCTATGTACTTGGATATTTGAAATTTTGAAATCTCTGGAATGTTTTTTCAAAACCATTCAATCAGAATCAGCTGGGTTGCTTGTTAAAAATTCCATTACCCATCTTCCTTCTGCCAAGGCAGACTCTTCCACAGTCTGTATTGCTAGACACTCCCCAGTGATTTTTCTGTACACAAAGTGCTAGATCTTATACAAAATCTTAATGTCCAGATAGCTTGCATTTCTGAATTCAACTTTTTTATGTTTACTATTTTTTGGTATTTCCGTCAAAGGAAAAAAATTATGAAAAGTACTATTCTTTATAAACACTACTGTCCTGGGAAGAAAATAGACTGAAATGTGTGGTTCATGGCTAAATGAAACCAAACTTGATGTCAAGTGAATTAGGCATTTTATGGAGAATGGTAGATCACTGGAGATTTTAGGTTGCTGCATGAAGCATTTCTGTTATAAAATTGATAGCTCACCCCCTAACTTAGTGGTGAATTTAATTTTGAAGAATGTCTGGATAAGGCTAAGAGATAACAGTGTTTTCTGATAAATATCTGGCATTAACGAGGGAAGAAGATATCGATCACATTTTTTAAATGTCCCTAGAAAACAGGCCCTTATTCAGCATCTCTCTGACTGATATTTTTTAATGCATGTCTCAGATCTACTAGAGCAGTTGTTTTCAAATGTTATTTTACATGAGAATCACCTGGGATGCAGTCAAGTCTGTGGTGGAACCTGACCACGTTCGTTTTGACCGTCAGGCTTTCTCCATGCAGTAAGACTGATGCACCTTGGGAAACATATCCCTAGACTCTAAACTCCTTTGAGGTGAGGTGGTTGTCTCCCCACTTTGTGTCTAGGTATCCATCCCAAAAGGTCAAGCTTGATTGAGGATAGAATCAGATACTGTATCAAATTTCCTCCCAACTCTGAGATGTTTTGAATCTTTTTTCATAGAAATTTTGTGACTTGGCAATTTTAGAAAAATTGTAAGTATTGGGCAAGTTCAAAATAGTAATGGCTTTTTTTCAAGGGATTCTAAGAAATGAAATGATACTGATCTTAACAAATGGGAGATTTATTGGCATCTAGGAACTTGTGAGAAGAACATATACTGAGTGTTTTTGAAGTTCCCATCAAAAAATTCTTTGCTGAATTTTGTGTCTCATTTATTCTTTTGTAGAGTTAGTGGGGGAAAAAAGCAAAAAGAAACCTAGTTTCTTTTATCTGTAATTGTTAGGAATAAAAGATGCCATGGGAAGAAATAAAGGTTTTGTGTGCTTTCAAACCAAGGAACTTGCATGAAGGAACAGATTAGGCTTGTAGGTAATTGAATTGCGCTCTTACGTAATTGATGTCCATTGTGTGGTCATTGTTGAGAACATTATTTGTTGAGTGTACTTTGACGGTTCAAGAACCCTAAAGAGGGTGTGCTTTGTGATTTTTCTCAATTTAGTATGGCAAGGGAATCCCACAGGGATGCATTTGGCTTGCGTTGAGTAGAACGTTGGAAGAGGTTGGAACTGGTGCTTTCACACCGATTACGAGCTGAAATTGAAATTGGAAGCTTCGCTTAATAGGAGAGCATTGCCTAACAGCCGTGGTTGCTGTAGGAATTTTCTTGGGAAATCTTTGATCATAAACCATGACTCTTTCTTATTATGGCAGGAATAGTAATATTTTTCAACCCACTTGTGCTGGGATTGACAGATAAGATTAGCAGGTGCATATTTGTAAAGTATTTATCTAATATATATTAAGTCCTCCAGACGATAGATGTCTTGACACCAAGGTTTCTTGCATTATTATCATATTTGTAATCTCTGTCGAGCTTTTCACACAGGTAGCTCAAACACACTTTAGACATTATCTCATTTGTCTTCAGTAAGCTTCAAGGTCCAATGTCTTATTACTACATTGCTTTTTACAGATGGAAATGTCTTTTTGTTTTTCTTTTTTGTTCCTATCATTTGTATTTGTGAAACCAAAAAGTAGGTTAATTTTATCTGAATCTAGGTAAAACCAGTTTGAATTGACTGTAAGAAGTGTGACTGTTTTGTGGGGGAAACTGTCACTTCATTCAATCTTCTTATAAGTGCGTTAAAGGTGTTTGGCCAGACTAGACTGATTTAGTTTTGTGACCTGTCTCCATCTGCTGAAGTACATGTGGTTTGGGGTGTTCCCAGAGTCTGCCAAGTACAGAGAACATAGTGTTCCAGTGGGGTAACATGGTTCTTCAGTTGAGTTGATATTTGGGCAGTTATCTGTTCCCCAAAGGCCTGCAAAACCCTGACCTCTGTAGCAGAGAAAAACATTTTTATGAAATTCCTTTGTGTGTAATGGAGCACATACCTAAAACTGAAATAGGGCAATTCAGAGAGAGAAAGAGAGATGCATTTTCAACCAGACTCCTATCCCATAGGAATTTTACCTAGGATTCATTCAAAGCTTGAAGCAGAATGCAAAGAACTGAACTGATTTTCCTCTCAAACTGTCCCTTCACTGGCCTGTCTTTCCCCCTAGTCAGTGTAGCCTTTGAAGAAGGATAAGAGAAGAGGAAAGAAAAAAGCAGAGGGAGTACTCTGGATTAGTTGCACCCAATATACAGTACCAACAACAGTGTTCCTAATGACCTAAGAGGACATATATAAATTTCAATAAGAACTAAAAGTAATGACTTAACAGTGAATGAATGACACAAATGCTTAATGGCAACCTTACAAAAAATTTCATTGGTGGGATCCAGGATTGAGAGGTGGGAGGAATGAGGCTGGGAAAGAAAAAGTGTAGATTTGGCCTAAATTAGACTGATTTAATTTTGTGATTTGTCGTAATTCTTTCTTTGATTCTACCACCTCTCTTCTGTTCTAGGAAAGGAGTGATACCAATCATTCTCCCCCACCTTTGTTCTACTTCTTTGTTTGGCTCTCTTCCCCCATAAACATTTCCTCAGAAAGAAAATTATTGTAAGAATACTGTTGTCTTCATTTATTTAGTACACATTTATTGTGTGTGTATAATGAGCCACACCGTGTTGCAGAGTGGGAGTTGACTACTGAACACCACGTACATGACCTTTTGCTATCATGATGCGTTTCATCTCTGATCTTTGATTTACGATTCAAAGATTATCACTCAGTGTTAGGTTTGATCTTTTTACAACCGTTTGAAATACATAGGAATGTTATTTACATTTCGTGCATAATGAGATAAGCTTAGAGACATTCAAGTGATTTACCCAAGATCACAAGTTGGTAACTTAAATAATCAGGAGAGTCACACCAGTTTTCTGAATTCCTAGACAATGGTCTTTCTGCCACATCATGCCAGTTCTTTAAGATCCAGGGTTCAATGGTCTTCCTGGTAGCCTAGGGGTTAAGCCTCAGTGCTATCACCTCCACAGCCTGAGTTCAATCCCCGGCCAGGGAGCTGACCCACATGGCACAGCAGACCTCTCTTATCTCACCTGCTGCTCCCCTCAACGTATTTCCCCACTCTGTCTCTAGTGAATCCTCTCATCCCCCCAGCCCTCATCCCACCCTCCAGCCCCACACTTCTAGCCTACACCCCACTTCTTCCTTGCCAAAAAAAAAAAAAAAAAGATCCAGGGTTCAAAGAGTATATGTAATTGCTCTTTGAAATAGCACCTACACCAATTCTACTATTTATATTTTAGTTTCTACTTTATTCAACAATCCTTTCTCTACCATTATTGATCATCATAAGTGAACTTTAAGTAATTCATATTCCCATGATATTTATTCCAGTAGTGCCTCTTAATACAAAATAGTTTATCTTTGTAATATGCAACTATCAGAATATTCTCTATATTTTGCAACATCATTCCCAAACAGAGGAAATGGCCAGTTGATGCTGTACAACTACTGAATGAAGATGTTGGAAAGCTTCAGTACCAATAGATTTGTAAAAATAATAAATATAAGTAATTTTCAGAACTAAAGGGAAGTAATGTTGAGAAAGGCAGTGGAGTAGAAAGAACATTCAACTGGACATCAAGAGACAGAACTTACAGTGTTGGTTCTGTTTTCTTTCCAAGTCTCAATTTCCTCAATCAAAGAATTGAATTTTAGGCATCTATATATTCTGCATCCATAATTCTAAATCTGAGTTGAGTGCTCTGCAGGGCAAAGCGAAAAAAAAATGTTACAAGTCCAGTCAGTTCTTGAATTTGAGTCCATTTGTCCCACTGTTGAAATAGTTCCCTTTTCTTTTTTCTGCCCTTCAAATAAAAAATGAATCTTTCATACTTCTTGTGGCATTTCTTTTATAATATCTTTTGAAAACAAAACAAGCCAATTTTAGGAAGGGACTATAGCTTGACTTTGACTTTTCAATTTGGAAGTGCCACCACTCCTAGGTAGGTTAGATTTTTAAGAGTCAATCCTGAAAGGTTTTTTCCAGATTGCCTGTGTCCCTTTCAGCACAGCAGGCAGATAATGGCTCATAATCACTACCCAGTTGATTTGCAGAGTATTTCTTTGTGGGTGAATAGGATGAGTGGAGAATACCCTACTGGACTGGGGAAGGACATCAAAGAGAGTCACAAAGATCCAGGAATGAGACAGCCAGTCTTAAAAAACAAAAGGGGCAGATGCATTTCACAAGATTCTCTCCCCCGCCCCCCCCCCCCAATAAGTCTTCTTCCAAATTCTCCACTAGATCTATTCAGTCCTGCTCTTCTTGGGATTTTCTCTTGCATCGGCCCTGTAGTTCTCCCTTTTCTTCACTTTGCACATCTCTGGAATGTATCTGCCTGGTTAGTTGTTACTTGGTTAACTCTGCCTAGTTGTTAAAGGATTTCATTAAGGAGAATGTGGACTCATTTGCTTCTACAACCTTAGAGATATTAATCTCTAACCATGAAAGAACCAAGGATTTGGGGGCTTATTTCATAAGGAGTTAAAAATTAATTTTTTTTCTTTCATTACAAAAATACTTGCTGTTTTAAAGAAAAGTAAAATTGAACAGAGAAAACCTACGTTCTCTGTCTTATAGTGACTGGCTGGGACATTTCAGAATTTCTTGGTGAAGACAACTTGCTGTTAACTTGTTGACTCTAGACACCAGTTGTCCGTCCTCTGCCTTCCTCAGGAAGTGATTCTATTTAGGAATCAGCTTCTTTCACAGCTAACGGGCATCATTGTAACTATTGAGAAAAATCACTGTCACCCTGTTGCAACATCCTGAGGTTTATGTCTGAAACAGAATTTAAGAAGGAGACAGGAACTTGGGTTTGATAGGTCTTTTCCTGTCCCTTCAGCAGGGACATTTAGTTCTTTGGGATAAGATAATTCTTGTAACAGGCCCTTGGACTGATCAGGTCATGAGCAAGGAAAATCCAAGAACCCCGAGATGTGTTGTGTGGTGGCAAACATCAAATCAGTTTCTGTGTTGGTCCTTATTTAAACTAACCCTGGTCCTGGAGAGCAGGCTCTCACTTTGACCCTTGCGATTGGTTCCAGTAATAGGCCTCTGAATTTCTTATATATCTCATTCTGTGCAGATGCTGGAGCTCTATCCTTAGAGATTGTGATTTAGTGCCTCTAAGATGGAACTTAGAAATCTGCATTTAAACAGGTACTCCTCAATAATTTTGAGTAGGTTTGTGTAAAATACACACTTTGAGAAACCTGATCCCGTCTCTGGGACTTGATCCTTCCCTTTCAGTCTTATCCTATCACCAGCCAAACCTAATTTCAAGAAATCACAAGAAAGTCACCTTTCATGAGGAATTTCTGAATACTATAATCATTGTTACGTTTAGAATTTATTTATTGTTTTTGTTATTTTGCTTTTTTGGAAACTTTACAGAGGTTCTAAGTCTCAGCTATTAATTTTAATTAAATTACAAATCAGTGACAGAAAGAAATTTGGAAAATTGACAAATATGTGGAAAAATAACTCATTCCTAAGTAATTAATGGACCAAAGAAGAAATGAGAAGGCAAATTAGAAAATGATTTGAAATAAATGAATTTGAACACAATATGCCAACATTTATGGAATTCTGCTAAAGCAGTACCTAGAGAGAAATTTATAGCTGTCAATACCTATACTAAAAAAGAAAAAATGCTAAAATCAATGTCTTAAAAAACTATAAAAACCATAAAAAACTAAGAGAATCAATGCCAGTATTTTGCAGATTCCTTACAGAGATAGAAGAGAAACACTTCCCAACTCAGCCTAGGATACTAGTATAACCTTAATAGCCAAACCAGACAAAGACATCACAAGGAAAGGAAATTTCAAGCCATTATCCTTTATAAATAAAGCCCTAAAAAATCTAAACAAATTACTAGCAAACTGAATCCAGTTATATACAAAAGGGATACATGATGACAAAGTGGGGTTTATCCCAGGACCAGATTTGAGATCCAAAAATCAACCTAATATATACCATCTTAAGAGAATAAGAGTACGATTATTGAGGTTGATGCAGAAAAAGCATTTGACAAAATATAGCACTCTTTCATGATGAAAGTGGTCAGCAAAGTAGGAATAGAAGAGAACTTCCTCAACTTGATAAATATTAGTGATAGTGAGAAAATAATTTTTTAGATACTATATCAAAAATACAAACAAGAGAAAAGATAGGCAAGTTGAACTTCATCTAAATTAAAACCTTTAATGTTTCAAAGGACACCATTATGAAAGTACAAGACAACACACATGGGAGAAAATGTTTGCAAATCATTTGTCTGTTAAGGAAGTTGTATTTAGAATATTTAAAGAACTATTACAAGTCAACAATCACAAAAGAAAATAGCTCAATTTAAAAATAAATAAAAGCTCTGAATAATTATTTTTCCCAATATATACAAATGTCCAGCAAGCACATGAAAAGATGCTCAGTATCCTTAGCCATCAGAGAAATGCAGATCAAAACCATAATCAGTTATCACTTTACACTCCTAAGGATGGCTATTTTAAAGAAAGATAGGTAATAATGGGCTGTTGAGAGTGTGAAATAAATCAGAACTCTCATATATTTTTGGTGGAAATGTAAAATGTTATAGCCACTTCGGAAAACATTTTGTAGTTCCTTAAAAATTAAATGGTCCAGGGCCTCCCTGGTGGCGCAGCGGTTAAGCACTGTACTGTGGAGCTGTCAGCAGCGGCAATGCGTGTTCGACGCCCGGCTGGGGAGATTCCCACATAGCGCGGCAGACCTCTCCTGCCTTGCCTGCTGCTCCCCTTAACAGTGTATTTCCTTCCATCTGCCTGTTCTGCTCCCCACTCTGTCTCTGGTGAACCTTCTCACTGCCCCATGCTTCTGACCTGTACCCCAGCTTGTATGCATAAATAAATAAATCTTAAAAAAAAAAAAGAAATGGTCCAACAATTCTATTCCTAGGTATATATTTAAGATAAATGAAAGCATATGTGTACATAAAAACTTTAATCTTCACAGTAAATTTATTCATAATAGCTCCAAAGTGAAAATATTCCAGATGTCCATCAATTGAGGAAATGATGAACGAAATGTGGCAGATCCATAAAATGGAATATTATTCAACCATAAAAAGGAAGTACTAATACATACTACAACATGGATAAACCTTGAAAAACGGTACGTGAAAGAAGCCAAGCATGAAAGACCAGATGCCATATAATTTCATTTACGTCCAGATAGACCAAGTCTATAAAGACAGAGTTGATTTAGTAGTTGCCTAGCGTGGAGGAGAGGAAAGATAAAGAATTATTGCTAATGGATGTGATAGGCAAAATAATCTTCCCCAAAGATATTTACATTTTAATCTTTAGAATCTGTGAATATGTTACCTTAAAGGACAAAAGGGACTTTGCAGAAGTTATCAAGTTTTCAGAGTGAGAGAGTGATTAACCTGAGTTATTTACTTAAATATCTAACCACGTGAGCCTTTACAAATGAGGTCCCTCTCCCACCTTTGGTCAAAAAGGAGACATGTATGGTCACAAACATTCAATGTTGCTGGCTTTACAGATGGAGGAAGGTGGCGATGAACCAAGGAATGTGGGAACCCCCTAGATGATGGAAAAAAGAAAGAAAATAAATCTTCTAGAACTTCCAGAAAGGAATGCAGGCCAGCCAATACTTAGATCACTAAATTTGTGGTAACTTACCTGCAGCAGGCATAGAAAACTAATACAGTGAGTATGGGATTTCTTTTTGGGGTGATGAGAATGTACTACAATTACACAATAGTGATCATTGTGCAACTTTCTGAATATGCAAAGAGTCACTGACATGTACACTTTAGTGCATGAATTTTACAGCATGTGAATTATGTCTCAGTAAAACTGCTTAAAAAGAGAGAAAAGTATCAGAGAGGTGAGAGATATATTCAGGTCAGCCAATTTAATTATAATTAGAGTTCCCAAAGGGAGGACAGAAAAAAATATTTGAAGAAATAATGACCAAAAATGTTTAAATTTTGGTTTAAATTATAAATCCATAGATCAGAGGATCACAGTGAACCCCAAGCACAAAAAACATGAAGAAAATGATACCAAGAGTTGTAATTAAAGTGTTCAAAACCAAAGATAAAGAGAAAACCTTAAAGCGACCAAAGAATGATGATGCATTATATACACGGGAACAAAGATAGAGAAAACAGGGGTTTCTCTACAAACAATAAGATTATGGATCAGTATGTCAATGACACTAAAGGAAAAACACTGCCAATGTAGAATTCTGGACACAGAGAAAAGATCTCCTAAAAATGGAGGCAAAATAACCTCTTTCTTTAGAAATATAAAAGCTGGAAGTATTTGTCATGGAAAAATCTAAAGAAAGTCCTTCAGGCAAAGGGAAGATGGTATAAAATGGAAATATGAATGTATACAAAGATATAAAGAATACCAAGTAGAGTAGCTATATGGATAGATATGAGTTTTTCTCTTATTAAGTAAATCTCCTTAAAAGAATTAATAGTCTAAACACAAATAATGTTGTGTGGTCCATAGCCTATGTATCAGTGAACATATGACAAAAAAATAGACAGGAAGAATTGAAGTGAAAATATTTGTGCCCATTACAGCACAATCTTAAAATATTTGAAATAAAAATTGACAAAGGAGAAATCCACAATTACAGTCAAGTGTTCAACTCTCCTTTCCCAGTGATTCATAAGATAGAAAATCAATTAAATGACTTGAAAACCGCTATCAAAGAGTCTGACCTAAGTGGCATTTATGGAACACTTTACTTCCCCAAGTGCTGAATACAGATTCTTTTCAAGCACATTTTCTAGGCTATAAACACATTTTCATATGTTTAAAAAGCTCAAGCCATACAAAGTATATTCTTTAGCCACAGTGATATCAAATTAGAAATTAGCTAAGATGTTTAGAAAACTCCCAAATAATGGAAATTAAACAGCACACATCTAAATCATTATGGGTCAGAAGAAACCAAAAGGAAATTTAGAAGATATTTCAAACTGGATGAAAATGAAAAGATAACACACCAAAATATGTGGGACGTTCTGAAGGCAGTACGTAAAGGAAAATATTAAATATTTATTTGAGAAAAGAACATTTCATATCAATCACCTACGTTTTCACTTTAAGAAACTAGAAGAATAAATTAAACCTCCCAAAAAGAAAATAGTAATGATCAAGGAAAAAAACAATCAATGAGATATAAAACAGAAAAATAGAGAAACATAAATGAAATAAAAAACTGATTTTTCGAGATTAATTAAATTGATAAACCTATGGCCAGAATAAAGAAAAAAAAGATACAGGACACAAATTACTAATGTCAAGAATGTGAGAAATGATATTGCTACAGATTCTGCTCATATTAATAAGGATAATTAAGGAATATTATGAACAATTTAGATGTCAATAGATGAAATAGACATTCATTCTGAAAGATAAAAATTCCCAAAATTTACTCATGAAGAAATAGATAATTTGAATGACCCTATATCTGTTAAAGAAATGGATTTTGTAGTTAACAGTCTTTCCTTGAAGAAAATGGCAAGCCCTAATAACTTTACTTGGGAATTCTAAATTTTTAAAGAAAAAAATAATACCAAGTCTCCCAAACCCTTCCAGGGGAATACTGAAGAGATGGGAATACTGCCCAACTCATTCTATAAGGCCAACACTACCTTGATACCAGAACCAGACAATGACATTAAAATAAAACATTATAAACCATTATGCCTCATGAATATAGATGCAAAAGTTCTTTTATATTTTTAGCTTTAAGATAGTTTTATATAGTTAAAACATTATTCACTCAAAATTATTTTTTTTTATTCTCTACCTTTTCCTTTTTTACTTTTCCCCAGCACGATCCCTGTGTCTCCTTGTCCCTTTCCCTCCCCCCCACCCTTAATCTCAGAGCCGTCAGGATGCTTATTGATGTCTACTGCTTTTTGGGAGTGTTTTATGTTACCAAATTGCCTGCTCTGGGAATGTTCAATATGTTGTTATCATTCAGACTTACTTTGCTGCACCTAATTCTCTCAAATTCCCTCCATTTTGTTGAAAATGGCTGCATTTCATCTTATCTTGTGGCAATACAATACTCCATGGTGTGGATGTACCGTACCTTCATCCATTCATTTGTTGAAGGAGATTTAGCCTGCTTTAGTGTCCTAGCTATTAGATGTCATCGCGCTGTGAGTATTGTGGGACACAGGGGGGTTTTTGGTTCATGGTTTCATAGTCTGTGGATCTATGCCCGAGAATGGACTTTCCTGGTTGTACAGTGTTTCCATTTTTTAATTTTTTAAGATAAATCCAGTTTGCTTTCCATAATGGTTTTACCAGTTCACATTCCCACCAGTAGTATAATTGGGTTTCTTTTTCTCTCCATCCTCTCCAGCACTTGTTCTTGGGAGTCTTTTTTTTTTATATAAATATATATTTTTATTGTTATTTATGTCTTTTACATTTTGTATTCCCCTTGGGTAGCCCACCACCAATTCACCCGTGATCCATCTTCATGGTCCCTTGTATTCTTTTCTATTCCATTTTGTGCCCTTTTCCTTCCCTCCCTCCACCCCCCCCGCCCCACCCACTGATTGTCTCTCTCCCACCCAGCCTCCCTATAGTCCTGTTATAAGTGAAACCATTCGATATTTTTCTCTTTCTTTCTGGCTTATTTCACTGAGTATGATCCTCTCTAATTCCATCCATGTCGCTGCAAATTGCATGTGTTTATCTTCTTTCCATGCTGAATAGTATTCCATTGTGTATATGTACCACATCTTCTTGATCCA
>PVIJ01022889.1:0-15238 GCA_004024925.1 Scalopus aquaticus
TGATTCCAAATGCCTGACTGGAAGATCACCTGATAGTGGGAAGGGGATTAGCTGAGTTTCCTCTCCCACCAATCTCACTCTGTCTCCTTCAAATGATTGTGCCTGAGGACTTGGAGTTATTAATCAGCTTCCATATTTCAAAAACCAAAAACCAAAAAATAAAAAAAACCTCCCCCTTCAGCGATAGCTCAGGTTCCCCATGGAGAAACGTTGTCATAATCAAAGGGACTTTATTTTGTGGCATCAGCTCCTCTTTTCTCACCATCATTTCTCCTCTGGTCTCTGTGCTGAGATGTCTCCCCAGTTGAAAGGTGTCAAATAAACAAGCCATGTTTGTTTCATCGCTGGTGTTGGTCCCTCCCACTTACCTCTTCAAAACAAGACACATTTTTTTTCCATTCCTAGAACTATATCTGGTGTGATACCAAAATGAAAAGGGCCACCCATCCTCTCTGAGACCACAAACACAGTTGAACCAGAGAGCTGAGACTTATAAACAAGGGCGTAGGCCAGACTGAGATGGGGCTGGAGCGAGAAAAAGAAAACAAAAAGGAAAAAGCACTGTAGCTACTACAAGTGGGAGGGGAGCAAAAGCAGCTGGCCTTCAAGACCAAAACAAAGTTCAAACCTCAAGAGACTGAAAGTTCTGGGGAAAGATAGTTTCACTGCAGATTTTGGAGACCTCTTCCTGCTCCCTGCTACTTTTAAACTCGAATCCTTCCAAGTTCAGCATTAAGATCAGGTATAAGGAAAGGTATAGGGGAAACAGGAGATTTGTCTCTCAAGTTCTATACCTGATGGGTCTCCGTATAACCTGACAGTCAGGTTTTGGAAATGGTTCAGGTGAGCCAGCTTTCTGGGGGTCCTCAATTCCACCAGTGAGTAAACCACCCAATTGCAGAAAATGAATGAGGCAGAAAAAGACCCAAAACAACAACTGCCTCTTCCAATGTGGACTTTGCAGAAGCCAAAAGCAGCATAAATGTCAATTTCCCATCCCATAGCATGGAAACCCATGACAGGGCAGGGGCTCACTAACCACCCAGGCACCCAGAAATCAGAAGGGGGTCAGTAAGAGTTCCCTTCCCCTGCCACCACCCCCATGCCAGTTGTAGCCTCTGGAAAAAATTAGAATAATGGATGAATTATATTCTTATAGTATTTCATCCAATATTTTAACATAGCACAAAAAGGGGGCGATGTCTAATAGTGCGTGGGGGTCAGGAGGAGAGGGGAGGGGAAGGGTTTAGGCACATCCTCAACCTAGATCTGAACTAATGAGAAAGTTGCAAACACAATCAGTTTCCTGTCACTCCCACGTGGTAGGGGGTTATTTAGAGAATAGTATAAATGCCCTGGGCCCCAAAGCAACGCGGTGCTGGGTGGAACACCTAGTGTTTCAGAATTGCATCTGGGAGTGTTTTTTTCACTGGTGGGTCTCTAATAAAAGCTTTGTGTAAACAACAAGCTCATGTTGATTGTAGATATTATCTGATAAACACAGTTGTGTTGAGTCCCTGTTTGGATCAGATAACTCTGTGAGGGTTGAGGGCTGGTCATGGCTGTCCGAAAAGCTTTCCTTGATGGTGATGGTATTAGTACCAGTAAAGGTACATCTCATCTAAGACTTTTAGGCATGCCTGTCGCTTGTTCTCTTTTCCTCATGGAATGAATGTCAGTGTGACTGTCATTTTATTGATGGGGAGATGAAGGGGGAAATAAAACCCCAAAAGAGGTGATCTGCAGGAGGACATATGAGCTGTGGCAGAGTCACTCGTGCAATCCGAAATGCTTGCAAAGAGCTGATGAATCAAGATGGCGGGAATCCGCACCAAGAAGGTCTTGTAGGGTGGGATGAAGGGCTCATTTTGCTGAAGTGCTATATTCGCCTCAACATTGAGAAGCAAAGGGGACGGGGCTGGCTGAGTTGGGTTTGCTTCCTCGGGCTGATTTCTGAACTCTGCCTTCTCTTAGAACACAGTTAGTCATAGGATGTGAAACTGCAGGTTCTAGGTTATATTTCTTAGTTTTTAACACTTCGTGTGCCGGTGCCCTTTAAATTTACCAGCCCTTGGGGCTGGCCATTTTCTGTGCCACTGCATGAATGGTATAAGCATTCAATGAAACACACGCAACTCCTGAACTACTGGATATTAAAAAAACTGGAGTATCTCTCAAAAAACACCTTACACTTTCACCAAAACAATGTGTAAAGCTTCTAGACTGAGTATGATCAAAGAAATAGCTCCTAATAGTTCCAAATAAATCCACCGTGGCGTGAAAAACCGGAGACTAGATGAACACGTATTAAGACGTGAGCGGCCACCTGATACTGGTGACAAGAACACGTACTAATACGTGAGCGGACTACAAAGTGTTAAGCAGCTTGTCCTGCTGACTTGGAGATCTCAGAAGGCAAACGTCAAGCAAGACCTTTGCATCTTTTTTCAGGCCCCGTGGGAGTGTTGCACAGACACTGTTTAAATGAATGAGTAACCCATTCCCAGGAGTTCTATAGACACTTCAGAAGACTCTCTTCAAGGCAGTGGGGGGCACCAGAGAGAAGGGGGTGGTCCCCAGGGGACTTGGAGTTAGGATGGCTGGGAACACACCTTTGCTCTAGAGGCAGCTTTATCACCCTCCCAAAGTGGTGTGGGAGAACAATAATCACAGGGCCTGATAGTGGTTTCTAGGTTTGGGAGGATTTGTATTGTCTTCCAAGTGCTGCAGACACCAGGCCCTGTTGGGAGAAGGACAGATAGACATTTTTTCATGTTCATTAATCCATACTTGATATGTCATCGATCTGTTGTCCTGGAGTCTTGCAGTTTGAACAGATGTCTTTACAGGCTGTTATCTGCCAACTGCCAGGGAAGAGGTCATCATATTTAACTGACAAAGAGAAGATTACTGTGAAACAATTTTGGGATCCTCCCTGGTGGCACAAGGGGTTAAGTCTCAGCACTATAAAGCTATCAGCAGCCACTGCAGCACAAGTTCGATCCCTGGCCAGGGAGCTGACCCACATGGCACAGCAGACCTCTCCTGTCTCACCCCTTGCTCCCCTCAGCAGTCAATCTGCCTGTTCTGCTCCCCACTCATTCTCTGGTGACTCCTTTCACCCCCACCCCCCAACACTTCTGGCCTACACCCCAGTTCTTATATGCATAAATAAATAAACCTTTAAAAAAATAAAAATAAAACAACCTTGGAAGTTGTTCAACAAGGAATTCTAAAGCAAGGTGTTTATAACAATAATAAGTATTTCTCTGGCACTTTATTCTAGACTTCTACTCTTAGAATTTCCTCGTTTTTCTCATCTTCAGGCACTAAGAGAAAACTACATAAAAGGCACAATAGAAAAATGTAAAAATCATTATAAGGGAAATCTCATGGTAGAGAACAGTGTGAAGGTTTGCCAAGAAAAAAATTCAGACCTTGCTTCTGGCTTTTTCTGGTTACAATTTCCCCTGGTCCCCAACACAGAATAATCAGCCTAAGGCTAGTATTTAGTTCCCCTTCTCTTTAAACTCACTGGGATAAGAGGACAGATGAGAACGGAACTAGTGGTAAAATTAACCTTGCCACAAAAGGACTCCACCCTTGCTTACCTTCCGGGAAGTCGAGTTGTAAATATAAAGTGAATGGTAAATGTGGGGCTTCCTGCATTCTTCATTGTACATTGCCACACCACTATCTCCAGTGTAATGAACCAGAATGCAAACTGTGTACCTCTTTTGAAATGTGATGAAGCAACTCAGAATTCAGAAATAGGATGACTACATTTTCCGTACTGCATTGCATTTTTTTGCACAATGTGTAAGAACACAAGAAAAACCTACAAAAGAAGGAAATACAAGACTTGAGATTGTTGGCTAGGCAGGCTGCAAGGTGGAATATCAAATACCCCACCTAGCCAACATCCTGTCTCCAATCCTCAGTAATTCTCTCCTCTTCCATTATTCTTTCCTATCATCCATCCATCAAGTTATCCATCTGTCCATCCACCCATCCATCTATCCAACATTTATTGGGTATACTGTCATTTTACTGTTGGGAATATAGACTGTGAATGATATGCTGGTAAAAGCTAGCAGCTAGCTCTTGGGTGGGGAGCTGATTTTAGTGTCTGTTGATTTTCCTTATGCAGACACCCCCCCCCACATTGATGTCAACTACCAGCATGACGGGGGGAGCACAAAGTGGGGAAGGTGCACACTAGTACACCGTTATATAGTGTTTCCCTCTTCTAGACACAACCGATTCAAATAACCTCAAGTGCACAGAAAATACTTGAATGTGGCATTAGGACGTGATGAGTTTTGAGAGTATTCAATGTGTTTCCAACACAATTTATTTAATTGTATTGATTTCGCAATTTAATTTGAAGTAATGACTGCTTAAACAATGAGCTCACATTTCTGAACATTTAACAATTGGCTCCCACGAGCAGGTAGGAGCTGGCTCCAGCACACCCCGGAACAGAAATAATAATGTATGTTCTCTGCTTGATGAAAAAAATAATTGTTTTATCTAGAGAGGAAGATGTCTAATATGTAAATATAGTAAGTTCTCTACTTGATGCAATCACAGCAGGGGAACGTGCAGGGTACGACAGTGAGACCTCAGTGATTTGAATTAAGCCAAGGACCTAAAATATACAGAAGGGGCATGGTTTGAATTCAGCATGTGGCCCTTTCCTATTCCATAGTATATATATATATATATTATCTCTAGTCAGTATCTTCAGACCCAGACACCCTGGCACAATTGTCATCCTTGGTGGAGTATAGATTGGCAAAGGAAATCTCTGATTTTGGAGCCCAAGCAGACAAGCCTCAGCAGAATGGGAAGAACTGGAATGAACAGGGACTTCTCAGGAGCCATGTAAGGCCAGGTCTTCAGCTGCAACATCTTATAGCAACAAAGTAAACAGCAAAAAGTTGGGTTCATGACATATCCAGTTCCACAATTCTTAGCACTGAGAGCAAAACGTATGCCTCTTGGAATAAGAAAGTCCCTGAGATGCTTAGACAATTCAGTGGCTGGCAAGAATTAAAGGAAGGCTCTCCAGATGTGGCATATTAGGTGTGATGGGCAAATGATGAAAGAAATGAAGGGTTATGCCTTTTATAATCTGACCTGCAGAGCAGATCATTGGTGAAATGTCTCCCACATGTGTATGTAAGTACTTGGAGAAAAAGATGTTGGCCAAAGTGTTAACAATGGCCATCTCTAGATGATACATTTTGAAGGATTTATTTTTATATATTTGCTAGCATTGTTTAATAATTTCACTTATTTTTGCCAAATATTAATCAGTAAATAACACCTACCAATTGCAAAAAAAAAAAAAAAAGGCAAGTAAGGTTAGAAAAGGAAATTGAAAATTTAATGGTAATCCCAACAGTCAGAAATAACCCTTTACATAACCTTTCTGGCCTTCTATGTGTGATGTATTTCCTTTAAAACATCTCATCAGCTTTAGATCAACCTGTCTCCATTTCCTATACCTGAGTCCTAGGGGTGGTGATTGGGGGCGGGCTAGATGCTCACAGCTCAAACAATTTTTAAGTTATGTTTTTTCACACAGTAGAAGAAAAACCTTCACCCCAGTTCACCTTTTTAAACTTACTCTAACAACTATTTTTTTTTAATCTCCCACAACTATTTCAAAACTTAAACCATTCTCTGGATCTTCTTTTATTTCAGAGAAAATATAGATTATTGTATGTGATTCTTTACTTCTTCCACCTGTAAAATATGAGCTACCTTTGAGTTATGTGTATATCTGCTTGATTAATGGGTTGATGTTATCTGTTTGATAATATTTACAGGGGATTCTATGCCATCCTTTCATCCCTTTTATATCAGATGAAAATCTATATTTTACCCTGTTCAAGGTCCATGCTATTTCTTTTTTTTTTAAGTCATAATTTTGGCAGGTTCACAAATACTCATATCTGTACTTAAAAATTTAGAAAGCACAAGGAAGAAAATAAAAATCACATGTAATTCAAGCACTAAGGCATAATCATGGTTGACATTGTAAATTCTTTGTTTTTCCTTGCATGATGCATATAGCTGTACAATAAATTGTGCATTTTTTAACACAATGGATATTACCCTGCACTTGCTTTTTCAGAAATCCTTTTTTCTTTTATAATGAATATCTTTTGCATGACCACAAATACTCTTCTACAATCAGATTTGAATAATTTTTAAAGTTAAAAGTGATGTTCCCCCCCTAATTTTAAAAGCAGTGTATGACCATTGTAGAACAGTTAGAAAATAAAAAGGAAGAAAAACTTAAATCCCCATATTCCACCTCTGAGTTATAAACAGCTTAAATAACTTTATATGAATCTACTTTATAAAAAAAGGTTCAGTCAGACATTAGTCTGTATCATTTGTGATGTCCAATTTTCAATTAATAGTGCCTGTGGAATTTCTTTTTTTTAAAGATTTATTTATTTATGCATACAAGAACTGGGGTGTAGGCCAGAGGTGGGGGTGTGTGAGAGGATTCGACATAGACAGAGTGGGGAGCAGAACAGGTGGATTGACTGAAATACACTGCTGAGGGGAGCAGCAGACAAGACAGGAGAGGTCTGCTGTGCCATGTGGGTCAGCTCCCTGGCCGGGGATCGAACTCAACTGGAACTTATTTTGTTATGTTGTATACATCTCTAAATTATATGCCCCAGGAGATTTTTTTGGTCATATTTACAATTGCATCCTTTATAATTGCTATTGAATAAGCACATCAATGAATTAATCTAGCAAAGGTACAGATAACTCACAACTAGCTTATATTTTCAAGGTCCAGGAAAGATGGTAGATTCTACCATCTTTTCAAAGATGGCAAGAGAAAATGGAAACAAAAACAAAAGAAGCAGTTTAAATCAGTGGAAAAAGGGTAGTTTATTCACCAAATCAAATTTGAACCATTGGTTACCCATCTGGAAAAAGCAAAAAAGAAATTCCATAGGAGGGCCTCCTTGGTGTGCAACGGGCTAAGTCTCAGTACAACAAAGGATCAACAGATCAGCAGGCACAGCAGCAGGAGTTTTACCCCCCCAGGGGGCCTCCCACATGGCCACTTGGCACAGCAGACCTCTCTTGTCCTGCCCGCTGCTCCCCTCAGCAGTGTATTTCAGTCAATCTGCCTGTTCTGCTTCCCACTGTGTCTCTGGTGAAGCTTCTTGCCCATCCCCCACACTCTGGCCTGCACCCCAGCTCTTGTATGCATAAATAAATATTTATAAAAATACAGATAATAGACAAGACTTACTGTCTACATAATATGCAGAAATGAAAGTGTTATGTTCCTATAGTCTAATCATAATATTTCCTGATGTTCCCCTTCACCATTCACAAAACCCTGGTCTGTAAAGTTTATGAATATGGCAAATGTTGAGTATTCTCTCTGGCAGTAAGATTAAGCACAGTGAAAATTATTTTGCAGTTTTACTGAGATATACTTCATATATCATAAAATTCACCCAGTTAAAGGATTCCATTCAGGGTTTTTCAGTATATTTAGAGTTATACAACAATTACTACTATCTAATTGGAGAATACATTCAGTATTTCAGAAATAAACCCGGTACCCATAAATAGGCAGTCCCTATTCCAGTTTCTCCATCTGACCCCAGCCCAAATAACCATTAATAAACTCTGTCTCAGGATTTGTCTGAACATTTCACATAAATAACATCACAGCACGCACAGTGTCCTGTGGCTTGCTTCTTTAACTTAGCAAGTGAGTTATGTTTTCTTGACAATGTGCTTTGATACACAAAATTTAAGATCTTTAGGACATTCTACATATGTACGTATCAATCATCTATTTGTTGTTACTTGTGTGTTATAAGAAACTATTGCTTTTTTTCTTAAGTGTTTCTGTTCTTTTTTTTTTTTAAAGATTTATTTATTTATGCATACAAGCTGGGGTACAGGCCAGAGGCGTGGGGTGGCTAGAGGGTTCACCAGAGACAGAGTGGGGAGCAGAACAGGCAGACCAGAAACACACTGCTGAGGGGAGCAGCGGGCGAGGCAGGAGAGGTCTGCCTGCCATGTGGGATTCTCCCAGGACGGGGGTCGAACTTGGCTTGCAGCTGCCGACAGCTCCACAGCGCAGCGCTTAACCGCTGCGTCACCAGGGAGGCCCAAGAAACTATTACTTAATCCAAAATCAAAAGGATTTATTCCCATGCTCTCTCTAGAACTTTTATAGCTTTAGCTCTTATATTTAGGCTATGATCGATTTTGAGTTGATTTTTCCCTATGTTGTGAGGAAGAGGTCCAAATTTGCTTTTCTCCTGTGGCTATCCATTCCTATTGAATTGTCTTGGCATGCATGCGTTAAATTCATTCTTTATAATTTCCTTTTCCCCTAAAATTTCAGAAAGAAAGGTAGAAGAAAGAAAAAGTCTTATCTACAATTTTTCTCTATTTAATGAAGAAAGCAGTTGATAATTAGAAACAGCATATGCAACAAATTTTCGGTTGAGTTGAGTTTAGCTGGTTATCTTTCTGACCCAAGTTCAAACCCTTTATCTTTTGCTCATTATTCAAATTTCCAGTCTCCTTTCAGTTCTCACTGTTTTAGAATTTGTGACTGCAGTAGTTCTCGGGGAGTTTTAGATGTACAAGTCAAGTGAGAGCCCATTAAATAAAACTAGCAATTTTTCCGAGGACTCTGTATACCAGAGAAGCATGGGAAAGGGTACTCTTCAGATGGAGCAGGAAGTACATGTAACTTAGTTGCATAAGTGATTTGATTATAATGCCAATTTAAAAAAATATTTTCAAGGCTTGTGAAGAAGTACGTAATGTTGGGCGTTATAAATTTGCCAAATGAAACTTTAAAAATACTTAAATCTTTCTTTTTTAAAAAAATATATATTTTTATTGTTATTTATATCTTTTACATTTTGTGTTCCCTTTGGGTAACCCACCACCAATTCACCCGTGATATATTTTTCTGATAACATTGTTGGTGGTATCGTCAACACTATCAATTTGAGAGCGTGCCCTAGCAACAAGTAACTATTGATAGTTTGACCCAGTTTTGGGAAGATGGGTTTGACCCATCTTTGGGAAAATAACCTAAGAAAATAACCTAAGAGAAGAAAAAAAATAATACATACAGACATGTGTTATTTATAGTAGGCAAAATGGAAGAAATAGCCCAACTCCCAAGAATCAGAGGAAAAAATAAAAAATGTTTTACAGTGAAATACCACAGGCTCTAAAATTATAACTGGTTACTGTAGAGTGATATAGTGATATGCACAAAGGCGTGTCCTAAATAAGGTTAAGGGAGCAAAACAATTTGACATACATCTTCATTGAAATGGTCTAAAAATAGATGTATGCTGACAGATTAATTTAGCAAATATTAATAGCAATTCGATCTATTTTTACCAAAAAAAAGATTGCTTAAATATACAATGGAACTTAAGCTATTTTTGAACATCAAAATAAACATCTTTATATTTCTTCAATACATCTTTTTCTTAGTTACTTCTCAGTGTATTGAATACTTATTTTACTATTACAAAAAAAAACTAATAAATACTTGGAAAGAGAAGTTAAAGTTTTTGTGGCATTTACTTGCTGAAATCCTCATTCTTGAGACATGTAACCAGTGCTTTCATCAAACATTGTTTCTTTGATGCTTGATGAATTACAATAAGAATGTGTCTGCAGCACCAGTTCTATCCCTGGCCAGGGAGATTCCCACATGGCACAGCAGATCTCTCCTGCTGCTCCCCTCAGCAGTGTATTTCAGTAGATCTGTCTGTTCTGCTCCCCACTCTGTCTCTGGTGAACCCTCTCACTGCCCCACACCTCTGGCTTGCACCCCAGCTTTCATGCAAAAATAAATAACTCTTTAAAAAAAAAGAATGTGTTGGCTTATACTGTGGAGTGAGACATAAAGTGAATGTTTAGTCTTGGGTGTCCAGAGCTCTATTAATTTTCTGGGGGCTTCTGTAACAAAATACCACAAACTGGGTGGCCTTAAACACTAGACTTGGTGTTCCCTGGCTTCTCTGGAGTTCCCTGGTTCCTCCAAATACCCCTCCAATCTCTGCCTCTGTCTTCATGGCAGTCTCCCCCTGTCCCCATATCTCTTGATAAGGGTACCAGTCATATGGATTATAGGCCCACACACCCTATTTCAGGATGGCCTCATTTTAATTTAACTGGTCACATTTATAATAACCCTAATTCCAAACATAGTCAAGATCTGAGGTACCATGTCTTACAATTTCAACATCTCTTTCTAGGGAGAGAAAATTGCACCCATAAAAGGTGACCTTGCAGTTAATGAAATGAATACGTAGTTCTGATTTATTCCAGAATTTTCTTTTTTCCCTTTATTTAGGTAACCTTGGTATATACACTACATATGATTTTAGGGAAATAGGTTCACACTTTCTCAGATGTTTACTACCATACCATCTCCACCATCAAAGTATTCCAGATTTTTCTCAGAGCACGTTCTAAGCTGCCTATGACAAGTCTTAGGATAATCTACACAGGAAACACAGTTTGTAATGGGGAATAGTCTCGTGAAAAAGGGATAGATTTATTCTAAAGATTTCTGACCTGTCTAGGTGGCCTAATTTCTGGTTGACCATGACTGTCCAATGGCTAAGCACAATGGATGAAGGCCAGTAGGATGGTTGTGGGGGAACTTCTCTTAATTTGGTGTTTCCACATGGAGGAATACACATTAGAGAAATGTTCCTGTCTTTTCCACTCCTGCACACAGCCTTCTCAGTGGAGGAACAGCAACCTGGTTGATTGGTGAATTTAGAAAATATCTCCAAGCTTGCTCCAACCAGCCACTTTCTCTCCTCTTTGGAGTCAGCTGCCTGCATGTTCTCTGTTATTCCACACACTCGGTTGTCCTGGGCAATGCCCCATGGGGAAGGCCAGAGGCTGTGTGGGTAAGCCTAATTCTGAGCCATCAGGACTAGCCCATCATTTGATCAGAAGATCTAGCTAGCCACACTCTCTAAACTGACCTTTATCCACTTTGAAATTGTGCCCATATTTTCTGTAACACAGATTATAATTTGATTTTCTTCTTCCTACCTCCTGTGTCTAAGTTTTAATTAGTTCTCAATTCAGGAAGAAAAAAAAGAGAGTCCTCTTTAGGTTTCCTTGAACCTAAAGGATGCTTTAAATTCATTTACAAATACTCTTCTCTACACTGTAAGAACTAGGCTTTGAACAGAACAAAGGAAAAATACAAGGGATGCATGTTATTAACCCCCAGCCTCCAAGTGCTTCTTCTTTCATGCCTTGAGTGAGTTATGAACAGGATGTGCTGGAACAGGAAAAGGGGCAGCAGTGAGAAGGAGATACTTGGGATGTTTCTAACAGCTTTTATGGCCATTAATCTATCAGTCAACATTTAAGGAGAGTCTGCTCCAGGCAAGGTGCCAAGCTAGTCACTGCCAGGAAGACAAAGAACTGTGAGACAAACACCGTCCATCCTCAGTGGATTTACAATCTTGTTGGAGAAATAAGTCCCATAAAAAGGACAAGTTACAATACCAGACAGGATATGGCCAGTGCCAGTGAGTTTTACAGGCATTTAAAGCGCTGCAGACATTTAGAGGAGGAAGAGAACACTTTGAACCGATAAGAAATTGGGGGGATACTTGTTGGAGAAGAAGAACAGTCAGGAGAACAGTGTATGAAAAGGACCCGAAGTTAGAATGTACAAGGTATTTTAATGAGCAATTTGCACAATAATTAAGGAATCCTTAAATGTTATACAAAAAGTTAGGGGTAAGGCGGATCCAGAATAACATTGTAGTCAAGAAGGCAGACTCACATTGCAGATTCAGATTCCAGTTTAGACTCTTATCAAAGCGCTCTGGACAAGTCCTCTACCCTCTGCCGGACTCAGTTTCCCTGGTATGTGCAGGGCGCTGTCCTAGACGCTGAGGACAGAGCAGTACCAAAATTTCCTTATTGCAGGGCATGGTGCTGCTCTCAGCACTTTTAAAATTGTTCATTTATTTAATCCTCAGTTAGGTGGGTACTCTAATTACCCTCATTTTATAAGTGAAGAAAGTATGTCCATTTGGTAGATTCCTAGGAATGGAATTGCTGGGTCATATGGTAGCTCCATTTTTAGTAGTCTGAGGATACTGCAGCACTATTTATAATTGGTAATATATGGAAACAACCCAAATGCCCCCAAACAGATGACTGGATCAAGAAGATGTGGTACATATACACAATGGAATACTATTCAGCAATCAAAAAGATAAACTCATGCCATTCGCAGCAACATGGATGGAGCTAGAAGGGATTATGCTCAGTGAAATAAGCCAGAAGGACAAAGAAAAATATCAGATGGTTTCAGTTATAGGAGGAATATAGGGGAACCAAATAAGAGATCGGGGGAAAAATAACAACAACAAAAAACCCACAACAAAACAAAACAAAAATAAACTGACAACTATAAATCAGAGACATTCTGCAGGGGAAGGGAGGGAGAGTGACTGAAATAAGGGTGGGAAGAGCACAAGGGACTATGGTGATAGTGCACAGGTCAACTGGTGATAAAAATTTTAGGGGGACTACACGTGGGAAAAGAAAGGAAATAATGTACAAAAATGAAATAATGATGTAAAATATGTATAAATAAATAAAAAAAAAGTATGTCCAGAGAAGCTAAGCAACTCCTCTAAGACTCACAGCTGGCAAGTAGCAGAGGCAGGAGGCCAGAACCCAAGCTCGTGACTTTGGTGTTAACTGGGCTTTGGGGAGGAAGGTTTTCAAAAGGGTATGGCAGTGGGCTATGTGATTACAGAGCGTGCGATGACCTTGAGCACCAGAGTAAGGCAAAGAAGAATATCTTGTAACTGGAGTTCTTTTCAGTTGACTGTTTTGCTGCTTAGCACTTTGCAATCAAAAGCAGAGTTTCCCCCTGGACATTCTGTTGGGAATGCGACTGGTCCAGGCTCTATGAAAAGTAGTATGGAGGTTTCTCAAAACATTAAAACTAGCTATACCATTTGATCCAAAGAATACAAGAACACTAATGTAAAGGGATATATGCATTCCTGTGTTCACTTCAGCATTATTTACAGTAGCTAAGTTATGGAAACAACCTAAGTGCCCAATGACAGAGGAGTGGATGAAGAAGATGTGGTATACATACATAATGGAATACTATGCAGCTATAAAAAGATGAACTCCTGCCATTTGCAACAACATGGATAGACCTGGAGGGGATTATGCTAAGCAAAATAAACCAAAGGAAGAAAGATAAATACTGGGTGGCTTCAGTAAAATAAAACAACAAAAAATATGCAAAACAAATAGATAGCTAATAGTTATAGAGCAAATATTATTGTAGCGGCCCCCCAGGTCCTGAACCGAAACTTTGACAGCCTTGATGGAGGACCCGCTATGCACCTGTCCCTACCCCAGTTAGTAACTCCCAAATTACTTATCACATGGTAGACACAGCTCTGGATCTATTCATTTCCCCCTGTCTTGCAAGGTTGTCACAAAAGAATGAACTGAGTATTTTGGAACTTGTACAGAATCAACTCTGGCAGGAAACTCAGTGTTTGCTTCCTGTAGTGTCACAGAATGGGGTTTAGTGGAAAGCATAAAAGGGAGTCTATAATCTTGCTTCTTCCTCCTTTGGCTCTGGCACTATTACTTTAGTTATTGAGAAGAAGCAGAGGCTGTAAACCACACTTCTCATCTGAGGCTCTCTTTGCTTTGAACATGATGTTCAAATTCTCCACTTAGACCCCAGAGGCATCAATCAGAACATGAAATCAAAAGCACAGGTTGCCACCAACTCTCTGCAGGACCAAAGCTAAAGCATCTTATAAAGTTCCTTGACATAAAACAATGATAGCATAACTAAGGGACACATGTAATAGACTGAATGATTCTTTTTGGGAATAAAAACATTCAGTGAGGCCATTTCTTGGGGAGAGTAGGAGCATTTTCCCTACTTGAGCTGCTGAAGTCAGTTACCACTGGGGAAATCACAAACCTGATTTGCATGGAATTTGATTGAGTCCCATTATCCTTATTAATATAGCATTAAGTTTACAAAATTACCTAACTCCAGCCTAAAATGTTTTGTTTAATACTTTGCTTTTGATTCCTGTATCAGACAGCTGGGATGCCACGTGTTGGGGCTCTGCCGACTTGGGAAATTATACATTGGATGATTATGAAATTGGTCTTGATTGATTTAATCACAGTAATCATGGGCATTGTGCAGATATGCAACTAGGAGGTTTTCACTCCAACAATTATGCCCGATGAAGTCACGTTAGGCCGGAGGCTCATCTCTGTGTTTATTTCTGTCTAAATGGGAAGGAGGATGGAGGGCAAGTCAGGACTCAAGGTGCAGCCATGCCCGGCGAGCTCACCTTACCAGCCAGGGAAAGAAGAGGGTCAAGAAATGAGCTTCATGATGTTACTATGCTGTATCCCCCCAAATTCATTCTAGTTAAATATACACTTGTGCCACTAGCCTGCAAAGAAGATTAAAAGGCAGAGTATGAGGCACAAGGCAGGAAGTGTCTTTCTCATAACAAATCCTTCAAGGGAGCTGTGGAGGGATGGCGCTACCCAGACCGTCACTCTCCCTGACACCCCGGAAGCTGGCTGGAGGGAGGAAGGGGTGTCTGCCTCCCTGCTGGCTCTATAGAGTATTCAAGTTGCTCACCAGATACAAAAGTGGCTCCCCATTTTGGGAAGTGGTACATAATCAGGGGACTTAGTCAATCTTTGGGGAAGGCTTTGAAAAAAGCCAGCAAAGTCTACTTTGTTCTCATCATTAGCGAATCCCAAAACGCCAGCTAGGAAAGGAGCATCCTGGGAACGACAGGAAATTGTCTCATTTTCACAGAGTTCTGGGGGTGTGAATTGGAAGGAGGTTGTGTGGAGAGAGCACACGGATGTGACCAACAAAAAGTCAGGAGGATTTGGGGGGAAATTTGGGATAAGACAATATCCAAGAGCAAATAAAGGACAAAGACAGGTGTCCACTGTCATCACCCACAGAGTCACAGTACGGTGGAAGGAAGGAGGGCTTTGGAGACCACGTGTTCCAACCCTTTCATTTTTTTTTTAATAATATATATTTTTATTGTTATTTATGTCTTTTACATTTTGCATTCCCCTTGGGTAGCCCACCACCAATTCACCCGTGATCCATCTCCATGGT
>PVIJ01022890.1:0-15237 GCA_004024925.1 Scalopus aquaticus
GTATATATATTATCATATCATCTGCAAATAGAGACAGTTTAATTTCTTCTTTTCCTATTTGGATCCCTTGAATGTCTTTCTCTTGTCTAATTGCTCTGGCTAGGACTTCCAGTATTATATTGAAAAGTAATGGTGAGAGTGGACATCCTTGCCTTGTGCCTGATCTTAGGGGAAAGGCCTTCAGCTTCTCACCGTTGAGAAGAATATTGGCCGTGGGTTTGTCGTATATGGCTTTTATTATGTTGAGATATGTTCCTTCTATCCCAAGGATTTCAAGGGCTTTTATTATAAATGGGTGTTGCACTTTGTCAAATGCTTTCTCAGCGCCTTTGATATGATCATAGGGTCTTTATTTTTCTTTCTGTTGATGTGTTGGATTACATTGATTGATTTTCCGATGTTGAACCATCCTTGTGTGCCTGGAATAAATCCCACTTGGTCGTGGTGTTCGTTCAAGAAATGGGATTCTAAAATAACTTAAACGGAGTTGTAGCAGTTTCTCAAGCAAGCGAAAACCACCATCAAGGGAGAAAATTTCACTCAAATGATTCCTCTATTCCTGTTTATATCTATTTTAAAAAGAAGATAATTCCTGCCAATAGAGCTAAAATCCTAGTGAGGAAATATTCTAACAACAGTTCATTCAAACAGGTGATAACCTGACAACTTCTCAAATAAACATCTTCAGTGAACAGTGATTACTCAAATTTACCTGAATTTCATCAGACTCAAAATGTTTGACAAAACCTGAATGTCTAATTGCTAAATTAGAAAGGTGAATTATAATATTGCAGTTAATCAACTCATAGTTATGAGTTTGAGACCACAGGAAGTATCTTAGAGAGTTAAATTCTAAAAACAAAATTACTTCACTTCAGTGTGATAGTTTTAATTGAAGTAACACTGCATTATAAAATTACATAAATTTGAGAGCTATATTATTAAAAATCAATATGTATATACTACATTTGATTTACTATTAAAGGTCGATTTTAAGATTTAAATAAAAGTATGAGCACAAATATTTCATATAACGAGGACAAAATATAATTACATTGTTGCGGCAACTTTCCCAGAGAAATCAGGTGGCACTCAGAGAGGTGGAGAGAGAGAGTTTTAATTGTCACACTGGCGGGCTCAGCCGGATAACTCCCAAAAATCTGAGCCCTGAATTACAGGAATTGCAGGTATTTATACCATTTGTATAAGGAAACTTACCTACCCTATCCATTATAAACTTTATTGTCAAGGTAACTATAGCTACTAGGGTGGACAAGCAGTACAGAACAGAGACTTTCCCAGCAGCTTTCCGCCCCAGCAAGCAGCAGTATCCAAGCAGTGAACTTAGCAACTTTAGCAACTTTTCATTCCCAAGCAGCAAACTTATGAACTTCCTACTTCAACATAAGGGAAAATGTATGGTTACGACACCATCCAAACCAAAATTAGTCATCTGTTACTGATTTTATAGATGTTAGTATATTATTTCATTTATTTTAAAATATGTTTTCTCTAGAACTAATTCAATAATATACACATAGAGCTAGTGAACTGGGGCTTACAAGGTTATTACTCAACCTGTCAGAAAATATTCAGTAATTGTAGAAAATTCAAAAAATAAATCAATTGCACAAATCATTGTTAATGGAAATAAACAAGTCAACAAATAAATCAGATTATGTCAGCAATATTTCAACACTTTTTGGGGTTGATAGTTTTTTTTTTTTCTTTTTGACATAATCATTATTGTGCTAGGAAACTTTCATTTGTAGTTTCAAAAATAAAATGTCTTTCACTCTTCATCATTTCATCTATCATCTGTTTAAGAGTACCGGTATTTTTCTTATTCTTTTGTCCATTTCTGTATTCATTTTCCTGGCATTCAGTAAAAAGTTGAGTGCTCATATTTCAAAGCTTCTGCTAAGTTGTATAAACATGCTAATTATTTCATACATGAAGGATATTGCAGTTAAGATGGTAAAACTATTGAGAAAGGCAATACCTGACTTCAAAGTTCCCTTGTAATGTAACCTCCTTCCAAAGACACTAGACTATTTTCTGCTAAGGTTAGAATCATTACAACTGAAGCACAAAGTGTAATCAATCTATATCTTATTTATAAAAAATGAAAGCTTTTGACTTAGAAGGAAAAAATCTCTTGCAACTGAATTTACTGCCACACAAAAGCAGATTAAATCAAAAGTGTAGCATTTTCCTATTTAGAGTTGACCTTTGCTCACTGAATCACGTATAAGATCATCCTGATATATTTGAAATAATGAGTTTTGAGAGGAAAAGAGGAAGTTTGAAATGAAACTAGTGATGGTACTGAAAGTGAAATACACAGTTTAATTCTTGACAAAGTGAACATATTGTTTATAAAATATTAAAAGGATATATAAGTTATAAAATCTTAATTCAATGGAATTTGGCATAAAACCAAGAGTAGACAAACCAGAAAACATTATGGAGCACTTTGGATATGTCTGAGTTTAAACGGTCAGATTTTGTAGGTATATGATATTTTTATCTCTAAAGTTAAAAAGCTAATTTTAGGACAGGAATACTTCTAAAAGGCATTACACATTTCTGTGAATCCTTAAAGACTTGTTGAAACTGTAGTCAGTTCCAGATAATATGAACATCTTCTATTTCACTACCCATAAATCAACAGTAGGTAAAACTGACCATTTTAAAATCTCTAGACTTTGTACTTTCATATAGCCGTTGTTAATCATTATGTGGTTTCCTTATTTGTAGATAAACTGTGCTGTCTTCTTGTCATTTTCTAGAGTTTATTTTACTGTTTCTAATCTGTAAAAGAGATATAAGACTTGTATACAAAATAATAAATATCTTATTAAAAAAACACCAAATAAAAAGTTGCCACTAAGTTAAGTGATTATTTCTTTAGCCAGAGCTTTTTTTATTGCAATTTCTGTTTGGGGTAGGTAATACTGTATGCCAATGAATTCTAAATAGGTGAAATGTTATTAGATGAAATGACTAAAATTTCAGGTCATTCCTGGTGGCCTAGGGGTTAAGTCTCAGCACTATCACCACTATCGCCTGAGTTTGATCCCTGACCAGGGAGCTGACCCACATATGGCATAGCAGACCTCTCCTGTTTCACCCACTGCTCCCCTCAGCAGTGTATTTCAGTAAATATGCCTGTTCTGCACCCCACTCTGTCTCTGGTGAATCCTCTTACCCCCCACACCTCTGGCCTACACCCCAGTTCTTCCATGCAAAAATAATTTTTAAAAGGCTAAAATTTCATTAAAACAATGTTTAGATAAATGTAAACCAATTTTATCACCTTAAAACACTTTGAAGAATAAATCAAATCAGTGTTTTAAAGGTACTTACAGACAAAATGATGCCAATATATTTAAATATGTCACAATTTGTATACTTTTCAAGAGAGATAAAAATCAGTAATTTTTTATGTATGTGTTTGGTCTCAAAATCTTAGAACCATAGTTTTTGATATGGAAGCATTAAAGATGATGATAATTATAAATATTAGTCTGATGCTTAGGTTAGTGTAGATTAATGTGTAAATTATTGGTAGAGCAGTGATAAGTGAACATCAATAAACTCATATCTAGGTTTCTGCTATTGTTGCTATTGTATAAATTAATGCCTAACAAAACAATTCTAACACATAGCAACTGTCAGTTTGACACAACCTCCAAAAAAACTGTTGATCAAGCAAAATTAAGTTCATTAAATTTAAATTAGCAATCAGAATGATCATCTTGACAGTGTTAACAGAAGCGACTAACTCAAAGGTAAATGCTAGGGAAAAATATTTAGAGAGTTTTGGTTTAAGGCAGGTCTTTTAGGGAGGGATCTAGTTCCAATTAGACAAAGTTAATGTCCTAATAATTTAGTATCATTACAGCTGAAAATTCTTAAGAATACTTCTTGATAAACTAATTGATGTCCTAAAAAGTAAGCTGTTGACTCAAGTAAGCAAACTAATATTTTGACAATACAGTGATTTGCCCAATTGAATGGACTGTTTTCCCAAAAAAATTGCAAGAATCATTTGAAGCAAAAAGTGAAGATGTTTATTGGTTTGGAGACCAGATTAAAATCTCCTGACTCAATATAAAGTAATGTTGACATAAGTAGTTTCTGATTATTTTCTGAGATTTGGTCTGATCTCAGGAAAATTACTTAGTTTGTGTCTAGTTTTTCTCATTAGCAAAATGAAGCCCAAGCTTTTCCCAAGCCATCCAATATCTTGACCTCTTGATGAGTCAGCTATTATCACAAAACTTGCCCTACAAACCACTCCAAAACTCAGGAGCAGACACATGACTTTGTGAGTCCTAGGGTTCAGCTAATCTCAGTGAAGATGCAGGGTTGACTTCAAAGTGTGGGTTGAATTCTGTTAATTTCCACGTATCTTTCATCCTCCTTGACAAGAGGCTGCACATGACATATTCTTTTCTTAGTAAAAAGAAAAAAAATACCAAAGGTAACATGCACCCACCCAAGCAAATTTTAGATCTTTATACATAAACATATACAAAAATCCCCATTGACCAAAGTGAAACTCAACTAAAACCCAAATACCAAAAGTCCAGGAATGAAGCCAAAAGAGTATGTATCATGAGGCCATCCCAGGGACTGAAGAGCTGAGACCCAACAACTCAACCTATCAAATCTTATGAAAGAAACACTCTTAAATTTCGCTTTCAATGTGCTTCAGTTAGAGATGATTTGGTAAATTAGGAAATCTCTGTGCAGGCAGAGAGAAGTATTCAAATATGATTAACACAGGTAGTTTCTCCCCCACGTTATTCATTATATCATTTCCACAAATCAGTTTCTAGCCTCTTAGAATTGGAATCTAATGAAATTTTTGGCATTGGACCAATCAAGAAAAGTAGAAAATACTTAGATAAAGAATTCACACGAAATTATTTCTATGTTTAATCACTTAAATGTACCCAATAAATCTATCGGCTTACAATGAATATGTAAGAATTTTACAGAGTTTATATAACTATCTACAAGATAAAACAGGTTCAGTGCCCCTTGATTATTAAAGTAGCCCCAGAAGAGTGATCATCGTTCAAGTTATAGCCTTCTTTTTTCTTCCCAAGCTCTCTACAACGGTTTCTGAAATTACATTGTCATTTTGCTAACATATGTTGTATTTTTGGCATAACCATAACAAACCCAATGAAGGTGAGTTATAAATTACAAAATAATTATTTAAAACTCACATTAATCTAATTAATAATTCCATTCAAAATTATCAGTGATTAGTTAGAGTTTATTTCTAAAGAAGACAGTCCTGAAGTGGTTTTGGTCATAGTCCAAATATTACTCTCAAAATGATAATGGTGTCATCAAATAATGTAGCTAAAGTCCACCTGCAGCCAAGACACAGTACTCATATATCTCATCAGGTGGTGATAAAACATTTTTTCTGACGTCTATGACAACAACAGTAATTTATTAACCTTTTTAAATGAATAAGTAATACTAGACAGAAAAAAGTGCTTTTGCTGAGCTGTAATCTCATATTAAAAAAAGACTGTTCTGAAGCTTAGTTTTAATTCTAACAAGTTCAGCAGAAGGCATTAGTTCTACAAATGACATCATTTTCTCACATTCTAGTAGAATCTTCTAAAATACATTCATCAAAATTACTCATTAAATGAGAAAACATAGAAGTATGGTGTATCATTACTCCCTTTCACCCTCTCAGTATTATTTTAATAACCTTACATGGTAGGTCTATAAAATTATAGAAATGCTAGTAACTGACTGATTTAAAGTTATACTGACTCCAGTATGCCTGGTGGTATGAAAAAAACTCAGTTTGGGAGTAATTATAGTTTTACTAGAAAAGTAAACAGGTATGTCCCTTGTATTCAACGAATACCAGCACAACCAATAAAAGCAACACTCTCGGCTAGACACTGCAAATCATGATGAATAAGACATGACTGGTACTGCACTCTGGAAATCAATTAGGAGGAAAGCAATTAACATGCACTGTACAAAATAAATACAGGGAGATACAAATAAAATGCCATGGGGGTGGGCCTCCCTGGTGGAGCAATGGGTTAAGTGCAGCGCTGTTCCTAGACGGCACAGCAGACCTCTCCTACCTCACCAGCTGCTCCTCTCAGCAGTGTATTTTAGTTGATCTGCCTGTTCTGTTTCCCACTCTGTCTCTGGTGAATCCTCTCACCGCCCCACACCTCTGGCCTGCACCCCAGCTTGTATGCATAAATAAATAAATCTTCTAAAAAATATATCATGGGGAATTTAGGGTACAAACCATCAGAAAACAGGCATAGAAATAAAATTACAAAGTCAGGAAGAAAAGAATATTGTCAAAAAATAGTCAGCCAGTTGTTTGAAGCACTGGATTAATAGAAAGTACCTATTCAGGATGCCATAA
The DNA here is from genome assembly GCA_004024925.1 of Scalopus aquaticus. Taxonomy (NCBI): domain Eukaryota; kingdom Metazoa; phylum Chordata; class Mammalia; order Eulipotyphla; family Talpidae; genus Scalopus; species Scalopus aquaticus. The sequence goes on from PVIJ01022890.1 coordinate 6,434, forward strand.
CAACTACCACAAACTGGGGCCTGACTAGTGGAAGATTGGGTTAAATCACAGCACTATGAAGCTATCCAGAGCCACTGCAGCACAAGTTCAATCCCTACCCAGGGAGCTGCCCACATAGCATAGCAGACCTCTCCTGTCTCACCTGCTGCTCCACTCAGCTGTGTATTTCAGTTGATCTGCCTGTTCTGCTCCCCACTCTGTCTCTGGTGAATCCTCTCACCACCCCCACACCACTGGCCTACACCCCAGCTCTTGTATACATAAATAAATCTTTAAAAAAAAAAGGCCTTTTAATTTAAGGTAAACCTAATTGTTATTTTGCTTTTTTTCCTTTACCATAGAGATGTCTTCAAAAAAATCTTTATCATTGATATCATGAAATGTGTTGCCAAGTTTTCTTCTCTATATTTTATTATTACCATACTTATTTAACAAGAAAACACCAAATAGGGCCTCCCTGGTGGCTCAACAGGTTAAGCGCAGTGCTGTGGAGCTGTCGGTGGCTGCAGGGTGAGTTTGATACCTGGCTGAGGAGATTCCCACATAGCACAGCAGACCTCTCCTGCCTCTCCCACTGCTCCCCTCAGCAGTGTGTTTCCGTTGATCTGCCTGTTCTGCTCCCCACTCTGTCTCTGGTGAATCCTCTCACTGCCCCACCCCTCTGGCCTACACCTCAGCTTGTATGCAAAAATAAATAAATCTTAAAAAAAAAAAAAGAAAACATCAAATAACCTAGTTAATAGGTAGCAGGTCTGTACAGACAAATCACCAAAAAGGACATCCAAATGGCCAATGGATAGATGGAAAAATATTCATCATTTTTTTTCTAAAGATTTATTTTTTATTTATACCTACAAGCTGGGGTACAGGCCAGAGGCATGGGGCGGCGAGAGGGTTCACCAGAGACAGAGTGGGTAGCAGAACAGTCAGATCAGAAATACACTGCTGAGGGGAGCAGCGGGCAAGGCAGGAGAGGTCTGCCGTGCCATGTGGGATTCTCCCTGGCCGGGCATCGAACTCGCGTCGCTGCTGCCGACAGCTCCACAGCACAGCGCTTAACCGCTGCGCCACCGGGGAGGCCCCATTTTTTTCATCAGGGAAATCAGAGAGGCTTGTACAGAAAGCAGACTCTCGGGCTCCCTAAGGGAAGGAACCGTCTCCACTTGCGCACTCCAACTGATACCAGGTGAGTTCCCAGATGGAGGTTTAGCCGCTGGGAGCAAGTTACACCCCCAGGCGACTGCCCTGGGGTTTTTAGGGACTGAGGAGAGCCCTGATTGATCGACCCCTCCACACACTGCTGCCATCGCCAGCTGAGCCCCCAGGCTTGCTCAGGGAAGCAGACTCCCGGGCTCCCTAGGGGAAGGAACTGTCTCCACTCACATACTCCAACTGATACCGGGTGAGTTCCCGGATGGAAGTTTAGCCACTGGGAGCAAGTTACACCCCCAGGCGACTGCCCCGGGGTTTTTAGGGAATGAGGAGAGCACAGATTAATTGACCACCTCCACACACTGCTACCATCACCAGCTGGGCCCCTAGATTTGCTCAGGGAAGCAGACTCCCAGGCATCCTAGGGGAAAGGACCACCGTATGTCACCCAATCCAACTGAGAGAGTGTGGGTGCCAGGCCAGGAGGACAGTCTGCACAGAGCTAGTTAAGCCCCCGGCCTCTGGCCTTGGGTTTTCAGACCTGACTCTAGCACACACTGGAATAGGCCTCACACCTACACCACCACCTCCATCACCACTGCCAAGACTGGCTCTGAGTAGTAGCACTTGCGGGTGCAATAGGAAAAGATACCATTGTTGCCCACTGAAACTGAAAAAGTGAGTCCCCGTTGGGTATGAGAGCCTGCAGGGATCTAGTGCAGACCGGCCACAGCCTCAGTGCTGGGGTTCTCTGAACTGAGTAGAGCTGGCACTAGGACCACCAATCATCACGATCCCGGTAAAGCACAGCCTCTACACCACTGCTGGGGCCCGGGACCACATAACCACCTTCTAGACCTTTGGATTTAAAACAGAGGAAGAGGATCACTACAGACAACATACCCACAGCATCACTACCCACTGGTAGTCTGGCCTAACAGGACTGGAATTGATTAGACCACCAGCCCTCGACATCCAGGAAGGAGTACCCCAAAGAGATGTCTGCCAGTGCCAGTGCTACAATTTCCGAACAAGTTCAACAAATCAGAAGACAAACAGGGAGAAAGAGAAATACAAATAACCAAGCAAGCCCTCAGGGGAAGGACACATCGCTAAAAGAAAATCAAACATCAGAACTCAACAATAATGACATGGAAGAGTTCTGCCTCTCAGATAAAGAATTTAAAATCATCATACTAAAGGAAAAAAATGAAATGAAAAAAATAATTGATGATCTGAAGAACGAAATTGAGGCCCTAAAGAAGAAGAATAAGAGTTTAATAGAAGAACTAAAGAACACTGGGAAAAGCAATAAAAACAGAATCAATCACATGGAAGGCCATATCAGCAATCTGGAAGATTCAGGTAATAAAAGAATCAACAAGGAAAAGGAAATAGAAGCACGAAGGGAAAAAATGAAAAAACAATTTGAGAACTATCTGACACCATGAAGAAAGGAAATATGAGTTATAGAAATCGGGCCTCCCTAGTGGCGCAGTGGTTAAGCGCTGCACTGTGGGGCTGTCAGCAGCAGCGATGTGAGTTCGACGTCCAGCCGGGGAGAATCCCACATGGTGCGGCAGACCTCTCCTGCCTCGCCCGCTGCTCCCCTCAGCAGTGTATTTCTGATCTGCCTATTCTGCTCCCCACTCTGTCTCTGGTGAAGCCTCTTGCCACTCCACACCTCTGGCCTGTACCCCAGCTGTATGTATAAATAAATAAATCTTTAAAAAAAAAAAGAGTTATAGGAATCCCAGAAGGAGAGGAGAGGGTCCAAGAAGCAGAGAAAATATTTAAGGAGATGATAGAAGAAAACTTTCCAAGTATGAAAATAGACATACAAGCAGCAAAAAGAACTCCAAATCACCATGATGTTAGAAGAACTACATCTAGGCACGTGATAGTAAAACTCACACGAGTACAGGATAAGGAAAAAATACTGAAGCTGACAAGGGGGAGGAAACAAATAACTTATAAAGAAAACCAATCAGGATGACATCAAACTTCTCTAAAGAAACAATACGGGCAAGAAGAGAATGGAGGAACATATTCAACAAACTCCAAGACAATAAATGCCAACCAATAATACTTTACCCCGCAAAGATCTCCTTCCTCTATGAAGAAAGGATAAGGACAACTTCCCAGACAAACAGGGACTTCAGAAATTTGTCATGCCTAAACCACTACTCCAAAAAAATACTACAAGAAGTCCTAAAGCCAAAAATGACAGAGGAATGAAAAAGAAGATCAGAATAAAACAAGGAATAAAAGCACAAAAAGACAAATAGAATGGCAAATATAGATGCCAAGCCATCAATATTAACTCTAAATCTAAATGGACTAAACTCATCAATAAAAAGGCACGGAATAGCAAGATGGATCAAAAAACAGAACCCAATCTTCTGCTGTCTACAGGAAACACATATTGAAAGTAAAAGACTGGAAAACAATGCTACAAGCAAACAGACCAAAAAAGAAGGCAGGGACAGCTATACTTATACCAGATAAAATAGACTTCAAACTAAAAAAGGTAAAAAGAGACACAGATGGTCACTACATCATGATAAAGGGGACAATTCAGCAGGATGATATAACCCTCATCAGCATATACTCCCCAAATGAAGGAGCACCAAAATATATAAGACAATTATTATCATCCCTGAAAACAGACATCAGAGAAAATACATATATAGTAGGAGATCTCAACACCCCACTGTTACCAATGGACAGATCAACAAGACAAAAAATAAAGAAGGACACTAAAGTTCTAAATAAGGACCCAGACCACATGGGCCTAACAGATATTTATAGGGCACTGCATCCCCAAACATCTGAATACACATTTTTCTCAAGTGCACATGGATCATACTCCAAGATTGATTACATAATAGGTCACAAAACAAACCTCAACAGATACACTAAGATCAAAATCATACCTACTATCTTCTCTCATCATAAAGCAATCAAATTAGAAATAAACCATGTAAAGAAAAAAAGGAACCCTCTTACTTCATGGAGACTGAAACCCACACTGCTGGAAGACCACTGGACTAATGAGGAGATCAAAGAAGAAATTAAAAAAATACCTAGAAATGAATGACAAAGAATACACAATGTTTCAGACTGTTTGGGACACAGCAAAAGCAGTAATAAGAGGGAATATATAGCAATACAGGCTCACATTAAGAAACAAGAAACAGCCAAAAGAAACAATTTAATCTCCCATCTCAAAGAACAAGAAAATGAACAACAAAAAATCCCAAAAGCCAACATAAGAAAGGAACTCATAAAAAACCAAAGCAGAAATAAATGAAATGGAAATTAAAAAAACAATCCAGAAGATCAATGAAACCAAAAGATGATTCTTTGAAAAAATAAACAAAATAGACAAACCTCTAGCCAGGCTTACAAAGAAAAGATGGGAGAAAAAACAAATAAATAGGATCATAAATGAAAGAGGAGAAATTACAACAGGCACAGCAGAAATCAAAAGAATAATCAGTAATTATTATGAACAGCTATATGGAAACAAGTTCAACAACTTGGAGGAAATGGATAAATTCCTAGAACTATACAATCACCCAAAATTAGATAAAGAAGATATAGAACATCTAAACAGGCCAAATCCCAAGCAGTGAAATTGAAACAGTAATCAAAACCCTCCCCAAAAACAAAAGCCCAGGACTAGACAGTTTCATAAACAAATTCTACCAAACATTCAACAATGAACTAATCCTTATCTTACACAAACTCTTTCAAAAAATTGAGAAGGAAGGAATACTGCCAAACACATTCTATGACGCCAACATTATACTAATACCAAAACCAAAGACAACACAAGAGAGAAAACTACAGACCAATCTCTCTAATGAACACCGATGCAAAAATATTAGCCAACAGGATCCAACAATGCATCCAAAAGGTAATACACCACGACCAAGTGGGATTTATTCCAGGGACACAAGGATGGCTCAACATCCAAAAATCAATCAATGCAATCCAACACATCAACAAAGAGAAAAATTAAAACCATATGATCATATCAATAGATGCTGAGAAAGCATTCGACAAAGTACAACATCCATTTATGATAAAAGCCCTTGAAATCCTTGGGATAGAAAAAACATACCTCAATATAATAAAAGCCATATACGACAAACCCATCGCCAATATTGTCCTCAATGGTGAGAAGCTGAAAGACATTCCCCTAAGATCAGGAAGAAGGCAAGGATGTCCACTCTCACCATTGCTTTTCAATATAATACTGGAAGTCCTAGCCAGAGCAATAAGACAAGAGAAAGACATACAAGGAATCCAAATAGGGAAAGAAGAAATGAAATTATTACTTTTTGCAGAAGATATGATTATATACATAGAGAATCCTAAAAACTCTATAGAAAAACTACTCAAAATTATAGACCAGTTCAGTAACGTATCAGGATACAAAATCAACACACAAAAATCAGTAGCCTTCCTATATACAAACACTCAGTCAGAAGAAGAAGACATCAAGAGACTCACCCACCCCCTTCAAAACTGAAACCAAAAAAATCAAATACCTGGGAATAAACCTAACAAAAGAGGTAAAGGACTTATATAAAGAAAACTGTAAGACACTATTAAGAGAAATAGAGGAGGACACAAAAAAATGGAAAGACATCCCCTGTACATGGATTGGAAGAATTAACATTATCAAAATGGCCATACTACCAAAAGCAATTTACAGATTCAATGCTATTTCGATAAAAATCTCAATGACATTCTTCAAAGAAATAGAACAAATATTGATGAAATTCATATGGAACCACAAAAAACCTTGAATAGCCAAAGCTCTCCTGACTAAAAGAAAGAAAATGGAGGGATTACAAGCCCAGATTTCAAACTATACTACAAACTCATAATAATTAAAACAGCATAGTACTGAAACAAAAACAGATACATAGACCAATGGAATCAAATAGAAAACTCAGAAATAAACCCACATATCTATGGACAACTAATATTTGACAAAGGAGTGAAGAATGTGCAATGGAACAAGGATAAATTGTTCAATAAATAGTGCTGGGAAAACTGGACTGCTATATGCAAAAAAATGAAGCTAGACTACTACCTCACACCATGCACAAAAACCAACTCAAAATGGATAAAAGACCTGGATGTAAGACCTGAAACCATAAAAGTTATAGAAGAAAATATAGGCAAAACTCTACATGACATACATCTCAGCAAAATCTTTAAAGATACATCCCAAAAAGCAAAGGAAGTCAAGGAAAAGATAAGCAGCTGACTACATCAAACTAAAAAGCTTCTGTACAGCAAAAGAGACAATAATCAAAACAGACACCCTACTAATTGGGAGAAAATCTTTGCACACAATACAACCGATAAAGGACTGATAAAAAAATCTACAAGGAGCTCACACAACTCCACAAAAACAAAGTCAACAATCCAGTCAAAAAGTGGGCAGAAGAGCTAAAAAGACACTTCTCCAAAGAAGAAAAGCAAATGGCTAACAGCTATATGAAAAAATGTTCAACATCACTTATAATCAGGAAAATGCAAATCAAAACCACAATGAGATACCACCTCACATCCGTGAGAATGGCGCACATTAAAAAAACAGGTAACAACAAATGCTGGTGAGGATGTGGAGAAAAAGGAACTCTTCTCCACTGTTGGTGGGAATGCAAACTGGTCCAACCACTGTGGAAAGCCGTGTGGCATTTCCTCAAACTGATAAAAGTGGAGCTTCCTTACGACCCAGCAATACCACTTTTGGGAATCTACCCAAAGGACACAGAAACACTATTCCAAAAGAATACAACCACCTATATGTTTATTGCAGCACTATTTACAATAGTGAAGATATGGAAATAAACCAGATGCCCAAAAATAGATGACTGGATCAAGAAGATGTGGTACATATACACCATGGAATACTATTCAGCATTCAAAAAAGATAAACACATGCAATTTGCAGCAACATGGATGGAACTAGAAGGGATCATGCTCAGCAAAATAAGCCAAAAGGAAAAAGAAAAATATCGAATGGTCTCACTTATAACAGAAATATAGGGGAACCAAATACAAAAGCGACCATCAGCGAGAGAGGGAGGAGGATTAGGGCTCAGAACGGGGGAGAGGGGAGCACAGGAGACTGTGGTGACAGTTCAAGGGAGAATTGGTGGTGGGAAACCTACAGGGAATACACAGTAATGTAAAAGACATAAATAAAAATAGCAATTAAAAAAAAACACAATGAGATATCATCTCCCCTCTGTGAGAATAGCACAGGTTAAAAAGATTCCCAACAAGTTCTGGAGAGGACGTTAACAAGGAGGAACCCTATTACACTGTTGGGGGAAATGTAAACTGGTAGAGCCATTTTAGAACATGATCTGGAATTGCTTTAAAGTTAAAGATGAAAATACATATGACCCAACAACCACTCTTGGGATCTAGCTGAAGAACACGGAACCATTACCTGAAAAATTAGAGCATTACGACAATACAAGGACATGGAAACAACCTAAGTGGTCACTGAGAGAGAATTGGCTCAATAAGATGTGGTCTATCCATATAATGGAATATTATTCAGTCATTTACATCAAAATGGGAGAAGTTTGAGAGAATTATGTGTCATAGAGCAAGTCAAAATGACAATGACAAATATGAGATGTTGACATATTGAAAAATTCAACAGAGGACAATACTTATGAAAACTAGTGGACACTAATAAGCAAAGTGAGGTTAGGGGGGAGGGGAAGTAGTAAGCATCAGAGGAGTATAAGGAATGGTGGTGGTTAAAAAAACAACGTGAAAGACTAAATAGTTGCTGAGCAACACATTAGCTTCTGTAAGGTATCATTCTAATCACAGGGCAGAAAGAGAAAAAGAGTGTTCCTTGACTGCAAAGAGCTCACATGGACTTTTCCTATTTGACTTGTAGTCCAGCACCTGGTACATCTGCAGAGATAAAAACTGACATTAATTCTGATGTAAACAAAGAGGTCAAAGCCTGAACTTGATTGACTCGAACTGAATTTAAATAAAAGCAAAAATAGTTCTGTCTCAAGTAGCTAAGATATTAATAAGGTGCAGGCTATTTGGTATCTAATATGAGCCCAAATATAGACTATACTAATAATTTGGTTCTGATACAGGCCCATCTGGAGCATCAAGCAGTTGAAAGATGCTAGGTATCTAAGCAAAATGTAGTGTTGGATTTCTGTGACTATTCCTAGAAAGCATGTTTCATCTTTGTTTACATAATTTCTACTTCAATACAGGTTATCAAATCAGAGATTTAAATTTTAGCTTTTATCCTTGACTTTAGTAGTAGTTGAGATTAAATGAATAGGTGAATCATAGTCTAAGGTACACTCCTTATACCCAAATTGCTTAGAATAAGATACATGTTTATGGCAAATGAAAGATATCTCAAGTATGCAGAAAAGAAAACGGAGGAATTTCACTCCCTGATTTCAAATTATACTACAGAGCCATAATAATTAAGACAGCATGGTACTGGAACAAAAACAGACAGAAAGACCAATGGAACCGAATAGAATACCCAGAATTAAAGCCACATATCTATGAACAACTAATCTTTGACAAAGGAGCAAAGAAAATGCAGTGGAACAAGGACAGTC
>PVIJ01022891.1:0-15235 GCA_004024925.1 Scalopus aquaticus
CCCACCACCCCGACCCGCCCACCGCCACGCCCTGCCACGCCCTACCACGCCCACCGCCACGCCCACCGCCACTCCGGCCAGTGGCCCCGCGTGCCCCCGCGCCCCTGGGGCCCGCCCCGCGTGCCCCCGCGCCCCTGGGGCCCGCCCCGCACGTCCTGGGCTCTGCCGTCCCCTCCCGAGTGTGGTCTGTCTCCCGCAGAAGTCTCGCCCTCTGGTTCTGCGCTCCGGCCGCCGCCCTGGTGCCTCGGCCTCGCGCACACTCGCTGCGCCCCTCGTCTTTCAGCCGCACGCGGACGGGCGCTCTTGTCCCTTCCGTTTCTTGGGGTTCTGCTGGCTCCTGCCGCGAGCACCCCACCCTCCGGCACCACCGCTTCGGGCGTGGGCTGCGGCAGCCCCCGGGCCTGGGGTTCGCGCCTGCCGGAGCCAGGGCGTCCGCACCTGCCCGCTGTCTGTGAGGCTCTCTCGGCATTGCGGGGATCCGCGCCCACGCGGGCGTCCAGGGACAGCTTCCTAGGGGTCTGGCCCCGCCGACGCCCCTGCCGCTGTCCGGGGCAGATTCCTTTCGAGTCGGTCCTTCCGGAGGACGCAGAGCCCGAGAGCCCGGCTGCCTGCGGGGGCCGCGCCGCGCCCGAGCGGCCTCTCAGCGGTCCCAGCTCTCCTCGCGGGAGCCCACAGGGAACGAGCCCGGCCCCTGGCCAGGCCCTGACCGGCCCTCGCCCGAGCCTTCGGCGGACGGATCGCCCCGCCCCAAAGCCGCCTCCCCCCGCTTCCTTCTGCGGCCCGCCTGCGGGTGCCGCCCCTGAACCCCGGCCCTCACACCGCCCCGTTTCTGCTGTCCCGTCCAGCCGAGCCAAGTCCCTCTGGCTGGGGACGGCCGGGCCCTCCCGCCTCCCTTCACCCACCCACCCGCGTCCGTCCGCCGCACAGGCTCTCGCAGGCAGCTCCCGAGTGGGCAGGAGGGAGAGGGGCCGGCCGGCCTGCGCCGCACACCCCTGTGGCTCGGGCCCTTGGCAGCCCGCAGCTGGCCCTCGAGGCCCTTCTCAGCCCCGTTGCCAAGCGTCTCCCGCCGCTGGCAGGCGCCGCAGTGCTGACGGCTGTCTCTGGCGGCCCGCGGGGCCCAGCTGGGCCGGGAGGGGCGGTCGCCCACACACCCTCTGGCCTCTCCAGCCTCCTCCAGGGCTGGCTCTGCCTGGCTCAGCCGCCCCCGCCCCGGCCTGAGCAGGAGGCCCGGCCTGGACTCGCTCCCTGGGGGCTCCTCGGGCCTCCTGACCTGCCCCCAGGGCAGCGGCCTGCGGGTTCTCCCGTCCAGCTCCTGTCCCCGGGAACGCAGACCCAGGCTTCCCTGCCTGGTGTCACGGCCTGTATTTGAACCCCAGCTAGGCCCTCTGGGACCCGCCCCTCCAAGCGCAGGCCCCGGCTGCAGGCGCGGGTGGCTGTGCTGCAGGTGTGTGGCAGGTCGGGCCAGGCCGGGCTGCTCGTGGGCACGGAGCCCGGGAGGACCCGAGGTCCAGGCCCGGAGAGCAGGCGCGTGGCGCACTGTCGTGTGCTGGCTGAGGGCCTGTGGCTTGCTCGGCTCTTCCGAAGCGTTTAGATGCGCGCGGGGGCCTCCCTTGCTCCCTGTCGGGGCCCCAAGAGACAGGCATAAGCCGGGGGCCTCCATTGGCCCCGCGTCCCCTCCGGGGCTTTCTCAGGCCACTGCCGGCCCCTCTTCCTCCCCACAGACGCGTCTCTGGCACCTCGGGGCAGAAAGACCTTCGCCGGTGCCCTGGTGGGCCATGGGGCCAGGCGGGCGGGGTGAGGGCGCATCTGGCTGTGGGGCCGCTCCGGACCCCTGCACACCCAGCCTCTGCCCCGGGCCTCAGCCCTGGTGGCTCCCGGTCACCGGGGAGTTTCCTGCCCAGGATGTCTGATGCCAGGGGACCCCGGCCCCCTCCCGGCCTCAGCTCACCTGCACAGGGGTTTGCTGTTGTTGGGGCTCAGCCGCACCGCCTGGGGGCCTGCGCCTTGCTGGGGCTGGTGGGGTTCCCTGCTGGACAGACCCAGGTCCTCGCTGTGGTCACGCTCAGTGCGGTTCCCTGCCTCGTGCAGCGATGCTCTTCCCACTCCGTCATCCCACAGAAACGCCACGGGCACCTTCTCCTCAGTGCTTTTATGCTTTGTCTTACTCCCAAATCTGCACCCCATCTGGTGAGCTGGGCCCACCCTCACTGCCTCTCCAGATGACCAGCAGGTGCCCCCCGCGTGTCCTCACTCTTGGACGTGAAGTCACCTTTGCTATCTGTGAGGTCACACCACAAGGCACCACTTGGGTGCTGCCCAGCCGGAAGGGCGCTGGGGCGGGCCAGGCTGGCCGAGGGTGTGCCGGCAGGGGGTGTGCTGGACGAGGGTGTGCCGGCCGGGGGTATGCTGGACGAGGGCAGTGGCGTCCTGATGCCCGCTGGGGCTGGCTGGGCTAAGACCATGTTGTGTCCATGCGGGGCCTAGGTGATGTGGCCTGCTTTCAGGGAACACTTTCTCCCTCATTCTCTCCTCTTTGTTCTCAAGCGTTCACTCTTCCAGGTGAACTAGTCAGCCATTTGATAAAATTTGCATGAAGTTCTGTTAGAATTTTTTTTTTTAAGATTTATTTATTTATGCACACAAGAGCTGGGGTGCAGGCCAGAGGCGTGGGGTGGCGAGAGGCTTCACCAGAGACAGAGCAGGGAGCAGAACAGGCAGATCGGAAACACACTGCTGAGGGGAGCAGCGGGCGAGGCAGGAGAGGTCTGCTGCGCCCTGTGGGAATCTCCCTGGCGGCGTGGAACTCCCGTCGCTGCTGCCGACAGCTCCACAGAGCAGCGCTCAACCACTGCGCCACCAGGGAGGCCAGTTCTGTTGGAATTTAATTTAGGTATTGAAAGTGTTTTTTGCTAGTGCGATGGGAGTTGCCATCACGCGCGTGAGAAACGCTCAGCACGCCGGCCGCAGTGACGGCTGCGCTCCTCTGCGTGCACGTCCATCTTGGGTGAGATTCCCAGGGCCATACCCAGAACTCTCTCCAGTGATGCTCTGGCCAGGTGTGTCTCTCCACGTGTGTTTGTGACTAGTGCTTTGCTTCTATGCAGGATTTCCCCTGCATTGCCTCCCCATTACTGCACTCTTAGTACCTGTGAAATCATCATCACCTCTGTTTTTATCACCTAAACATCACCCAATCACTGAGCCTATTTCATGTTACATGAAAATTTGGTAGGTGCAGCTCCTCGCTCGCTCGTGAGGCTCCTGCACCTGGCTGACAGGGGTCATTTTCTTCTGCTACATCTTTGTCTTAAAGTTCTGCCATTCCCCACTCACCTCCTTCAGAGTCAGGCCAAACTGGGGCAGGCATTCCCACTTAGGATGCCACAGGTTTCCGTACCATTATTATTTTAAATAGCGCACCGATAGTGTTGGTCTCGGGTGACCAACAGGACTTTAACCTATTATAAAACTTTACATTTTCATTTAAAAAATTCTACTTTTATCCACAGCTAATTTCTTCCTTTGTAGAGTCACTCATGAGAACAATATTAAAATGAACCTCTGCTCATTTCTAAAGGGACAGACCTTGACTCCAGAAGCACCCACTCTACCAGGATCCCAGCCTGGCTTCATCACAGATGCCCTCAGCCCTGGTTGTCTCTGGGATCAGGCTAAGACCTAAGTCGGAAGAATTCAAAGAAAAAAATTTCAAAAATTCTCCCTTGCAAAATAAACTTAAAAAGGTACCGCCACAAAGCAGGGACTTTCATTAAAAGAGACGCTTCTACTTTGCTGTCCTGAAAAAGCATCTAAGCCGTAACACTCGGAAAAGCTCAAGTTTTAGTGAATTATGGAGATTTATTAATGTCTTTTTTTGTGTTTGCCGTGCCAGGGTCAGCAGCTCGGGCGTCTGGACTCTCGTCTAACCCAGCCCTTTAACCCAGTTGTGTCTGGGGCCCCCCTGGTCATGCAACGGGTTAAGCGCAGTGCTGTGAAGCTGTCTGCAACCACTGCCACTCAAGTTCGATCCCCAGCTGGGGGAGCTTCCCACAGGGCCCGGCAGACTTCTCTCTCGCCCGCGGCTCCCCTCAGCAGTGTGCTTCAGTGGAGCCGCCTGTTCTGCTCCCCACTCTGCCTCTGGGGAGTCCTCTCACCCCCACACCTCTGGCCTGCACCCCAGCTTGTAGGCATGAATAATCTTAAAAAACAACCACCCGGTCATCTCTGGCAGTTTGTCTTTTTTCTGAGGTTTTTCTTCTTTCACAACCAGGTTCTCCAGAACCGCGCTCCCGCCGTGCAGCCGGAGCCGGCTCCCGCAGGCGGCTGCAGCTCACCGCCAGGTCGGGTTACCAGCTCTGCCCTAGGGACACTTCGGGAAGAAAATGAACGTGGCTTGAAGTGGCTCTTAAATGACCTGTCTGGGTTCTCATCCTCATCTTCGAGAGGCCATTTTAAGAGCCTATTTCCTGCCTGTGGTGGTCAGGGCCAGGCTTTGGCCGCTCGGCGGGCGTGACCCGCGGCCGTCTCCACCTTGCAAGGTGCGGGCCAGGGAAAGAAAATGCCCCTTTCCGCCGTCGGGAATGCCCCCCCACGGCCTGTCCGGGCACCTGCAGGGGAGGGTCAGAACCGGGCGCCTGACCTTGGGGAGAGGCCTGTGCGGGAGGCGAGGCGGCCGGGCGCCCCGCGGGCTCGGGGTGCGCTGCTCTCGCCGCCGCTTCCCTCCCCACGAGCTGCGCCGGCACCAACCTCCCCAGCGCAGCAGAAGCGCCCGAGACCGACCGGGCGCTGCCCCGTTCTCAACGAGAACCACCGCGCTCTGCCCGGCTCGCTCCTCCGCGCCGGGCCCCGACCGGGCCCTCGAGCGCCGGCCGCCGCCCGGGGGGTCCCCGGCTTGTCTCGGGGCCCCCTTTTCCCACGCGCGGGTGCTGCGGGCCGACAAAGGTGTAAAGTCCTGGGACCCACGTTAACCGCAGACCCCGCGCGGCACCGGGCGCCCGTCTCCTCCCGGCGAGGCCGGCCCGTGGGGACGCCCCGCCGGAGGAGACGCGGGCCGCCCTGCCGACCCCGCTCCGGCGCACGGCGGCCCCCAGACGCCCGCGCCCCGCGCCCGCCGGGGCCGGGAGGGCCGGACGCGGGTCGGCGCCCGAAGGCCGCGTTCCCGCCGCGGGGCAGGGCGGGGCCCGCCGCGCCTGCGCACTGGCCTTCGCGCAGCGCCGGCGTCTCCGGGCGCACGCAGCACCACGTGACCCGCTGCCAGTACCCAACATGGAGGCCGTGGCCCGTTCTGGCCAGTCCTCCCGCTCAGCCCGCGCCGGGGGGGGGGTGCAGGCCAGGGGTCCTGACTGGGGGCCGGAGCGGGACAGCCCCTCGGGGCCGCCGAGGGGGGTTGGCCGGGGCCTCTGTTTACAGTCACCCCCCACCCCAACTGCCTGCGCTTTCTCCACCACGAAGCGCCCAGCCAGTGGCGCCTGGAGCGTCCTTCGTAGCCCCGCCCCCCAGATTGGCGGTTCCAGCAGCCAATGGAGTTCGGGACGTGCGCTGGAAGGCGGGCGGAGGTGGAGCCTCGCGTCCGTTCCTAGGGCGTCCGGCCTGGCGGTTGGCCGTCACGGGACTAGGGGCGGGAGCGACGGGCTGCAGTTGGGGGCCCAGCGGACCAATGGGAGGAGGCCGGGCGCCGGGGGCGGGCGGGCAGGGGGCGGGGCCGAGCCGTAATTGACGAGCTCTTCATTAGAAGCCAGGCGGGAGGGAGGGGCCCGCGAGCGGAGGTGAGGCCAGGCGGTCGCGGCCAATGGCGGCCGCGCCGCCGGCGGGGGGGCGGGGCCGGGCCGGCTGACGGGCGGCGGGGCCGGCCTATCGGCGCCCGCCTCGGCGCCGGCGGGGGGAGCAGCATCATGGTTCAACGTGGGTCAATTTTTTGTGAATGAGGAGGGAGGTTGTGGGGCCGCCGCCGCGGAGACGTCCCCGCCGCCGCCCGAGCCGAGCCCGCGCCGCCGCCGCCGCCCAGCCGCCGGGCCCGGCGCGCCGCGGCCGCGTCCCCGCCGCCGCCGCCGCCCGCGCCCGCCGCCCGCCGCCCGCCGCCCGCGGTGGTGGAGGCGGCGGCGCCGCTGAGGAGATGCGGCTCGGAGCGCCCGCCGCCCGCCGCCGCGGTAAGCGCGCCCGCCGCCGCCCGCAGGGGGACCCGCCGCGCCCGCAGGGGCCCGGCCGTTTATGTAACTTTGTCCGCGGCTGTGAGTTTGCAGAAACGCCCCTGCGCGGGCCCGCGCCGCCCGCGCCCGCCCGGCGCCGCCCAGGCCCGTCCGCCGCGGGACCGGCCAAGTTCCGCGCCAGCGGCCACTCGGGCGCCGGGGCCGCGCGGCCTGGCCGGCCCGGCCCGGCCCGGCCCGGCCCGGCCCCGGCTCGGCCCGGCCCGCCGCGGCCTGCGCGCCCGCCGCCGCCCGTCCCCGCCGCCCCGGTGCGCGGCCGGCCCGGCCTCCGCCTCCCGCCGCCCGTCCCCGGCGCCCGCCGCCCGCCGCCCGCTCCGCCGCTTTCACTTTCTTTTGTGGGAGGCCGCGGCCGCCGCGAGTTTCAGCTGCTCCCGCGGCTGGTTCTGCGCCCGCGTCGGGGGCGCCGAGTCAGCCGCCGCGGCCGGCGTGGATCGGGGAGGCGGCGCGGGGAGGGAGGGAGGGCGAATTAGGAAAACTCAGCTGCTTGTACACAAATATACACTGAGCAATTACAAAGCAACAAAAGTTATTGCAGAATTTCGCAGTAACTATGGCAACACAATTACTCTATTATAATTGGAAATGCAAAATGCCACCCTGTTAGAAGTTTCATCAGAATGGAGTTTGGGATCTGGAAATACGTGCGATGTAGGTTTTTTTCAGGTGGCTCCTGAGAATTCTAAAATCTGTGTTCAATGATCTATTTTTAAACCTGATCAAGCTTTCCCAGATCGTCTCCTCCCTGGGCTCTGTGGCATCTTTCCCCAGAACTACCATTTGTGTGGGAGGGAAGCATTTTCCTGCCTCAAAAACACACACCCTGACACATTGTAAGACTTCTAGAGCTTCCTCTGTTCTGGGCTTTTATTTTCAAGCTCGCGCACCCCGCTAAAGCGGGCGGTCATCGGAGCGGACAGAGGGGCGGACAGAGGGGAGTGGCGCGGGGTGACACTGCCCTGGAGGGTGCCTTCTCCACCCCAGCGCAGCCGGCCCTGGGCCTGTTGTGTGCGTGGGGGAGGGGAGAAAGCCGTGCTCTGCTGGCCTGGAGGCCGGGGACCAAGGACAGATGTGGCCCGAGCAGCGCTGAGCCCCAGAGAATGTTCTGTGGTCAGCAGCTTCTCAGCCATGCGGAATAAAAATCTCCAAACCCTGCGCTCAGGCCTTGGGGCTGTCGCTGTGCGAGATCCACAGCACAGCGTGTTGCATCGCGCCTTTGCGGTCAGAACCCTGCCTTAGGAGGATGCCCCTCTTGATGTTTACAAGGAGGACTAGTTCTGGAAGTTTCCACACATTGTGGGGTGGCTGCAGTTTAATTTCGTTATAACTCTTTCCTTTTGACTACTGCATATTTATGCCCAGTAACCGACTTCCATTTTCCAGCTTCATTGTGAGGTTTCAATGCAGCGTGAATGGCTTTGAATTCTCATGCTTTGATGCTGGGGGTGGCTCCGGAGGAGAGGGGACTTTGTGCTGTCTTAATTGCCAGAGCAGAAGAAGCGTCTCGTCACTCCCGTAGAATTCGTCCATGCCGGGCTCTATTGAGAGTGGCTGGGCTTTCGTCGCTGCCGTGAGTAACAGATTAATACCTGACGAGGGAGCGAGGGAGATGCTGGGAGAGAGAGAGAGAGAGAGAGAGAGAGGGGAGAGGGAGAGAGGGCTGAGGGGGAGAGAATCGCCGCGGCTGGGAGCTGCGGGCGACAGGCCGTGGCGGACTTTCGTTCCCTGGACCAGAATCTGACTGTGCAGTGGGGGAGATGGACCGGCCCAGCCTCTGTGGAAGCTTCTGGATTTGCCTTGGCCCTGCGGCCGGCCAGGCCGAGTCTGAGCCCCCGCTGTGCCAGCAGAGGGCGAGACCCTGGCCCCCGGGAGCCGGCCGGGTCCCCGGCCGGGGGTGGGTTCCGGCTCGGAGGGTGCTTCATCCCCAGGGTTAGCGTGTGCTGTGGTGTGTGGCGGCCCCGGGCTGTGGGCCTCGCTGTAGGGGAAGCTGTGGGGGATCCCGGTCAGGCGCGGGCCGGAGTTTCCGACGAGGTCCAGGCGAGGCTGCATCTCCCCTGCGCGGTGCGCTCTGGAGTGGTTCTGTGGGGCAGCCTCTGGGCTGAGGCCGCTGAGCTCTTAGCAGGTCAGTGTCTTTCTCTTGGGCTTCTGTGTGTGCAGCAGCGGGTGGGGCCTGTTTGGGTGCAGGGTGGGCGCTGGCCTCGCCGCTGCCCCTTCTGGCACGCTTGGGCTCACGTCCTGGAGGGAAGGCCCAGGGCCCTAGCCGGGTGCCGCCACTGTCACCTTCCTGAGAACCTGGGACCGGCCAGCATCCCCCTTAGTTCGCACCAGCGATGCAGAAACACGGTGACCATACCCTGGCGAGAAGAGTCTGGCCCTGGGGGTTGTAGTGCAGGCCGCTGGCTGGCGCTGAAGGGCGCCCCACTTGGCCCTGTGGCGCGGGACCTGCGGGGCGTCTCCTCAGCACCTCACTCGCCCCAGGAGTGTCTCTGGCCCCGTCTGCTTGCGCGAGAAGGTGGGGCTCTGGGGCCTGCTGTGTCGGGGCCCGAGCTGGCTCCCTTGCCCGTGCCCAGACCGGGGATGGTCCTGAAGCCGACGGGCCTCGTCTAGCACGCGGCGCCCTCTGCGCGTCCTGCGTCGTGCGGCTGCTGTCCCGGCCTTGCTGGCCCCGGTTCCTGTGGAGTCTGGGCAGTGAGTCTGGCTCGCACGCCGTCCTCCGTGACACGGTCTGGGCTGCAGGCTGGGCGGCGGCAGCCTGGGGCTGCGGGTGGGGTGGCTGCTGTCCATGCCCACCCAGCTGGCGCGGTCTCGCCCCACTGTTCTTCCGCTACCTTGGAGGGACTTTTCTTGTTAAGTTGAAGACAGTGCTCCAGGGACCAAAAATTTTGAGGAATTACCAATTCAATCTCTTCTTTTTTTTTTTTTTAAGATTTATTTATTTTTGCGTATAAGCTGGGGTGCAGGCCAGAGGTGTGGGGGGTGAGAGGATTCCCCAGAGACAGAGTGGGGAGCAGGACAGGTGGATCGACCCAAATACACTGCTGAGGGGGCAGCGAGGAGACAGGAGGGTCTGCTGCGCCCTGTGGGAAGCTCCGCAGGCGGGGATCGAACTCGCGCTGCCGCTGCCGACAGCTCCACAGCGCTGCGCTTAGCCCGCTGCGCCATCAGGGAGGCCCCCAATCTCTTTTTACTCTAACACTAAGCCAGAAACCTTAAGAAAAAAATATTGACAGGTTCAACGGTGTAAGAATTAAAGAAAGTTCTAGTTGGCAAAGGGCTTTATAAATGAGGCTGAGACAAAAGCGGGAGAGAAAAATACAGCCGCCGGTGTGAGCCCCGTGGCCGCTGTGCCCACCTTCCCGGCCAGGAGAGAAGCCGAGTGCCACGCCCGCGAGGTGGCCGAAAGGGCCTTCATGCCCGTCCCGCTAGCGGGGCTGTGGGAGGTGCCCTTGGGGTGGCGGTGACGCCGGCGGTTTGTGAGCGGAAGGGCAACCCGGGTGCGTGTCGGGAGGGGCCGTGCGAGGCCCACAGACGGGGTGTCGGCTGCTCCCCGGAAACAGGTCGGGGCCACTGACTGTTGACCTGTGGGTGACCCGTCCCGGTGTCAGAGGGAGAGCACCCCCACCAGAGGACACTCCCTCCTCGGCCAGGGAGGGTGCCCTGTGGTCTCAGGTGCCGCAGTGCGGGTCTGCTCCAGGCTGTGTCCTTAGGGCAACACATTTTTAAAAAGGCGCGTTTTGGAAAAAAGCATGTTCCACTGGGGGAGACGCTCTTTGTCCCCATTACTCAGAAAGGGGAGAACCAGGCCTGCGTGGGTTGGTGAACAGCTCGGTGTGAGGAGGACTGGGGCGTCTGTCTCTGACTCGGCCGCTCGCTCCCCGGCCAGAGCCTTGGCCCTGGCTGCGCCGCACCCGGCCCCCCGCACCGCGCACCCCGGGCTCGCAGTGTGGAGCTGCCTCTGCCCCCGCCCGGGCCGGCTGCTCTGGCCGCTGGGAACGGGACCCTCTTTCCTTCCTGGCAGGGACCTTTGTGCCTTTTCGGCAGCTTGGGCGGCAGAGCGGGGCTGGGGGCCCTGGGCCGAGGCTGCAGGGCGGGAGGAGCGGGCGCCCCGTGTGGGGCCCTCAGCCTGCTCCTGTCTGCAGCGTCCTTCCCGCCTGCCTTGACCAGGCAGCCTCTCCGTCCTGGGTTTGGTGATTCCAAGCTGCCCAGCGGGGCCGCGCAGGGGCCAGACCCCTGCAGTGGCCGCCAAGGGAGGGGCCTTGGCCCGCACCGAGGCTCCTCGGGCCCAGGCTGCCCAGAGGAGGCCCTGCTCCCGCTGGCTCAGCGCGGGGCGTTCCTTAGCCTCCAGCTCGGCAGTGTGGCCTGGAGCCCGGGCAGCGTGGGGTCGGGGTTAGGGCGGGAAGCACCGAGCCTGGTCTTGGGCCTGAAGGACGGGCGGCCTGGCCTCGGCGAGGGACATCTGCTCGGGGCCCCTGGCCGGGGCTTCTTCAGCCTTGGGGAGGGCTCGCCTTGGGCCGCCAGGGCCTCCCCTGGTGGGCAGTGCTGAGGGGGGCCCAGGGGTCCAGTGGGGCCGGCGCTCCCTGCCGGGACCCACCTCTGCCCACAGCGCCGGACACTGGTGGGAGCCCCTCGGGGGCTCAGAGCCGCTCCCGCTCTAGAGCTCACCCGAGGTCCCGCACACAGGGCCTGACCTGCAGGGCCTTGCTCTGCCCTCGGGCTGCCCTGCCTGCCCGGGGCCTCCCCTGCAGGCTCTCCTTCGGCTTCTCGCAGGCCGTGGCCTGCCGCCTCCCCGCCCAGTGCCGCGGATCCCGGGGCCACCGAAGCGGGGGTGCTGCCAGGCCGTGGGGGTGGCATCCGGCAGAGCGTGGTGGGCCCTGGAGGCGGCCACCAGAGGCCACGGGGGCAGGGGCTGCGCAGGGTCCTCGGGCTGGGCCCAGGCGCGGGTCTGGACCCCGGGCCTTTCGCGGTGTGGACGTGTGTCCCCCGCCCGGCCTGTGGCCTCGGGCCCAGCCCAAGAGCGCGGGAGCTGGCGTGGCGGCCGCTCACGCCAGGTCTTGTCCCACCATGGAGCCTCTTGGGACTCGGGGGGCTGCCCGGCAGTGTGGGTGCTGCCGGCCTGGGGCGGGCGAGCCCTGCCCTGCCCGTGCTTGGCCGCGCGCCCGGCCCGGAGCCTGCGTGGGGGTGGGGCTGCACGCGTGGGGCCGGCTCTTGGGGCAGCGCGCCGGGCAGGGCTCCCTGGGCTGGCGGAGGCCTTCGCCGGGAGCGCCTGGGAGCTCGGCGCCAGCCCTCCAGCACGTGCAGGGCGGGGGCGCCTGGTGCCGGCCTGGAGGCCGCTGGTGGGCGGAGCATGGCGGGGCCGGGTGTCCTCCCGCAGCCAGGACAGCGGCCCCTGCTGGGCGCTTTCCCGGGTGGCTCTGGCACGGGGCAGCTGGGCTGCGGCCACGCAGGGTGCATGCGGCCGGGCCAGCGCCGCGCAGCCTCCAGCCGGACTTGTATTCCTCTGCCCCGAGAGGGCAGCTGCGGCCCGAGAGGGCTCTGCCCAGCTGCTCCTGCCCTGGGAGGAGGCCGGCCAGCGGAGTCGGCTTCTCGGCTTGGCCCGGCTGCCGCACTGTCACCTGCCCGCTGCCCAGCCGGGGTGCAGAAGGGGTGGCGCCTCAGCCTCCCGGCGGGCCGTGTGGGGCCTGCCCCCTGGGACGGAGGTGGTGGGAGGGAAGGGGGTGCTGGTGGGGTGCAGCTGCTGGCACCCGCCCAGGCCCTTGCTCTCTGCGGCCCCGGGGGGCGGGCTGGAGCGGGGAGCCCCGGAGGGGATTCCTGCGGCCGGGGGGGCGGGGCAGGCTGCAGCCTCCGTCCCAGGTGTCCTGGCCCTGAAGTCGGGGTGCGGGCTGCAGTGGCCGGCCTACAGGTGGGCAGAGGGAGCCGAGGCTCGTCGAGCGGCGTCCGCCGCCTCTCCCGCCCACCCGGAGACTTGGGGTGCGCCGCAGGGAGGAGCGTCCGGGTCGGCGTGGGTGTGACCCTTACTGTCCCCCGCGCGAGCACAGGCCGGTCGGCAGGGCGGAGGCTCTGGAGGCCCCTCGGCCCCGCGGCTCTCTGCACGGCCAGCGCGCTGCGGCCTGGTGCCCAGACGGTGGACCCGGCTGTCGGGGCCCTCGCGGGATGCTGGCCGGGGGCAGTGGCGGCTCCTGGGCTGTGGGGCGTGGCTGTGAGGGTCCCGCTGGCTCCACGGGAGGGTGGGCGCTGGCCGTGCCCACACAGGCGCACCTGCTGGTCCTGCCGCGCCGTGGCCGCCCCCCGCTGGTGCCCCCAAGCCCGGGCCTGGGGCTCTGGCTCTCCCTGGGGGGCACCGGGTCGGGGAGCAGAGGTGGCCCTGTGGGCGGGTGAGAGGGCCTAGCGCCGCGTCCTCCCCTCCAGGCCTCTGGCTTCTGGCACTGGCCAGCGCAGCGTCCACCTGCCCCTGCCGGGTGCTTCCTGCGACTTCCCCGGGGCCGGCCAGGGCGCTTGGTCAAGGGGTGCGGGCCCGCTGATGGTGCCCCGAGGTGCAGGGCGGCCCAGCCGGGGCGCGGCCTGCCTGTACCCCTCCCTCTGCCCGCAGGAGGACCTGGGGGGCTTCCCCGGGGTGGGCGGGGAGACGTGCTGGCATATTGCGGGGACAGCACTGCTGGCCCTGGGCAGCGTGAGGCACCAGCCTTGTGGCTGAGGCGGCCTGTCGGCCTGAGGGGCGCTGGGCAGCCCTGCTTGTGGCCCTGGGGCCTCAGCTGCCTCAGCGGCCAGCCCCTCCCGGTCCTCAGCTCCCGGCTGGCCTGGAGGACAGCCCGGCCGGCGCCCTCCCCGTGTGCACACCAGGGCACGCACGACGCGCTCGGCACCCGGGCGTGAGGACCGCCCCGGAGGCCCGCGGCTGCCTGCGCCGCTCCGCCAGCGCGCCTCCTGCCCTGCGTGCCCGCGTCACCGCCGCGCAGTCTGGCCCTCGGCCTGGCCGCCTTGACCCCACTGCGCAGGAGCGCCCTGGTCACTCTGAAGGGCGAGGGGGCGACCTGCAGGAGGCCTGGCCCGCCCACGCCTCCCCCGCCCTCCGTCCTGGGTGCGGGTCAGAAGCGACGAGGCCCCACGGCCTTTCCCGCCCCGGCTCCGCACTGCCCCCGGCTGTGCCCTGCGCATCAGGGCCGGGCTGCGGGTGCTGGGCGCTGGCGAGCGCACTTGCTCCCGGGCCCTTCCCGAGCTTAGACGGCGGGTCCGCTCCTCCAGCCGTCCCTGGGGGAGACTCTGGCCGCCCATCCCGCTGATCGGCCAGTGGCTGTGGGCTCCCGCGATGCTGCTTTCTTGGAGCAGAAGGGCTCGTGGTACCTGGCGGTCAGGTTGTCTTTCAGCTTCGCTGGGACAGAGGGCTTGCACTGGCCTGCCCGGGATGTCAGAGCAGCCAGGTGAGCAGGCCCCTGGCTCGGTCCGCCCCTGGCAGGACCTGGCCTTGGCCCCGCCCCACCCCTGGCTTAGCCCCGCCCCTGGCCTTGGCCCCGCCCCCGGCCCTGGCCTGGCCTGCCCTGGCTTGCCCTGGTCCTGCCATGGCCCAGCCCCAGCCGTGCGCCATCAGTTCTCTTGTCCAGACCCTGCCGAACGTTCCCACGCAGCGGGTCTCTTGCATCGGGGTCCCTAGCCCAGTTGGGAAGTTTGCTCGCAGCTGTCAGACCTCCCCGCTGAAGTGCGACTGGTCAGGGCCCTTTGCTGGGAGACAGGGAGGCCAGAGCAAGCGGGGGCAGGCGGGGGTGGCTGGCCAGAGCGCCAGGGCGGGGTCAGAGGGCAGGCCGGCCCGGGACACGGGGGAGCAGGGGTCCCCACCTCCTCCACCTTCCACCTGCTGACTGGAGCGTGGGGCCCTGCAGGAGGTGGGGGTGTCTTCCTGGGCACCGGGAAGCAGGTCAGAGGGGTGCCACAGAGGCGGGCAGTTGTATAAAGCGCCGCGACGGCCAGGGGGTCCCTCGGCAGAGCGGCCGTGGCGCCTGGCCTCCCGGCTCAGTGTGCACCCTTGCTGAGGGCGCCCGGCGGCTGCTCCTCTCAGGCCCCTGGGGCGCCCCGGACTCTGGGGAGGGCTCCAGGAGACCCCACGCCCCCACCCGGCCCCCTGTCTGGGCAGCGGCCGCACGGCAAAGCTGAGAGCCTGTGACTTGGGTGGCCGGTGCTGGTGACTGACCAGGTCACCCGGGGCCCTGCGGGTGGGGCCGGCCGCCGCCGCTTTCGGGGCACTTGTTACGGTGTTTCCGGGCCGTGGGCACGAGGGGCTAGCAGAGACGGGCCAGCGGCACGCAGGGAGGTCACCCGTCGGGAAACACGCGTGCCCGGGGGCGTGCGGGGTGCGTTTCCACGCGTGGTGATGAGAGACAGGCCGCGTCCCGCCGATGCAAGCAAGTGGAGAAATCCGTTAGTTCTCCTATTCACTTTTAAAAAAAATGGTATTCCCGGTTTTCACAGTGACAGTTTAATAATTAGGGGCCTAATTTTAATCTGTTACGTGGGTGCGGCCCTGCCTCGTGGGAAGGCGGCTGCTGTCGGTGGCGCTGCGCCACGCTCTGCAGAGTGGAGCCGCTCGGGCGAGGCGCTGCCGCCACGGACCGCGTCGTGCCCTGGCGCCCGCGTGCCCAGGGACGCCTGCCGCCGCCAGGGCCGGTGCTGGGCCCTCTGGCCGGGGCCGCCTCCCCACGCCAGGCTGCCCCGCCGCCTGCTCCCCTCGGCCGACTCTGACCCCTGGGGTTGAGCCCTTCACTCCCGGTGGGGCAGGAGGCAGGCAGCTTTCCTTTGCCGTCTTTTGCATGTGAATAAAGCGCCAAAGGTTTTTCTCCCCTTTTCCTTTCTTTTTCACATTTGAAAAATGGGTTTCAGTTCCCCAGAACTCCCGTGTCCGCGTGTGCGGCATGCAGATGTCGGCGCAGATAACAAAGAGCGCGTGTCGCTGGTCGGAGAAGAAAGGATACTGCTGAATTGTGAATTGCAGTTTCAGAGGATGCTGAGAGGAAGCTCTTTGTGGTGTGGAGGCGCGGAGGGCGCTGCCC
>PVIJ01022892.1:0-15235 GCA_004024925.1 Scalopus aquaticus
AAACTTATACAGAATTATGACCAATAGCATAAAAGGGGAAGCACACAATGACCAATCAGTTGCTTGTTCACGTGCACGCTATTGCGCACAAGCGCAGGCACGGGGCTTGCATGAGGTGTTCACGCTTAGGGCGTTCGCATACCCTGGCCAATCAAACGCACGTCCTGTTTTACTTTCCTTACATGGGCATGTTTACCATGTTTACCATTGCTCGTAGACTTGCTGGGTATACAGCCAAGCGCCGTCTTGGGAGGCTAGGAGGGGCGCGCCCGACACTCATTGAAGGGACAGTGCCACTGGCTTTTTTTTGTAGGACTTTGGACACTGGACACAATCTGGGGTGAGGTAGCCAGCTACCTGTGGCCTTAGGGACCCCTTGTTCCCCTATTTTTAAAATAAGCCCCATTGTTGTTCCCTGAGCCTGAGTGCAGTTGCGCACATGGGTGAGGACCCCACAGGCCTGTCCTCTGTTGGCCACTGTCCTTCTGACTGGCTTAGGTCCTCTGGTATCCCTGTTTCACTTCCGCTTTAGGGTTTTCACAGTGGGTCTGGGCTGTGGACAGTTGCTAGTTGGTGGTCTTGTGAGGGGCACTGAAGTCAGCATAGACCTGTCATCCTCTTGTTGATGTCATCCTCTAAAAGGACAAATACTCTAAATATTTATTTTCACTCTAAGGTGAAGGTCTTTAGTACAGGTGCTGAACAGTATTTCCCATGGCAGAGTAAGTGGAAATAACACTGGTCTGCAGATTATAAGATTAGAATTTCTGTCCCAAATTTACCATTGACTAACCACAGGAGCCTTAGGAAAGCCATTCAATTTCATTTAATTTCATGTGTAAGTCAGGGACAGTCATTGCTGGCCCTTCTATAGCCCACTGTTGTGCTGCTGATGTGATCTTAATGGATATGACTGTAGTTTGAGAGACTATGAAGACTATTAAGTTTCATAATGATTTCATTTAACAATAAAAATATTTGCTGAACTTTGCTTTCACACCTTTTATATAATACTAAAACAATATATTGATTAATTAGGTCAGTAAGATAGGACAATAAGGAAAACACGGTGTGTTTTATTAGCGTTGCACAGGCACAACTTTATGATCTCCTGAAGAATATGAATAAATAGTTCATTAAGGGGACTGTCTGTTCATGTGTAAATTTTACCTGCTTGTTCTTGAGTCTCTTGAGACTTTGCTGACTTCAGAATAAGCATGCCAATAAAAAAAAATAGACACGAAGAGTTACAAATCATTTAAAAGTAAGCATTGACTCATTAATGTAGTCATAGATAAATATGCTTTTAATGCATATGTAGAATACATATAAGATGGTGCTGTTTGCTATAAAGCAATATTCTAAACTTAGTATTTTTTACCTATTGCTTTCTATGCTTGTTCCATGATATAGTCATTCCATTGTGAAAAAACACTGTCTAAAGGTTTTGAGACTGTGAGGATTGAGGCACTGCTGGGATCTTCCTATGTGCAGACTGGGCATGTTTTGCTATTTTTGACTCTCAGAACCCATGCCCACAAAGCACTTCACTCAGAACTAAATCAAACTGATTTTCAATATCTAACTACATCAATTTTTTTAAGATATTTTTAGAACTTAAGAAACACTGAATCTTTTTTTGATAAATGAATTTATGGATATGTGAATAGGGGAATGAAACACAAATGAAAAGATGCAACATATTTTTTCTTATAGCTCTTTGTTGTTTGTTTATTTCACCTTAAGTCATTTAGTGATGTTGTTTAATGTTACATACCGAAATATTCTACATGCACATTTCTGATCTTTTAACAAAACATGTCTACATTCTGGTTGGTTATCAGTGGATCTGGCAATGATGCAGGGTTTTATGTGTGGTGATGATGACATCATCATCTTCAAAACAACGCATGGATCTTGGTGGAGCCATCATCAGTGAGAGCCTTTAGTGAGTTATTTGAGCAAAGCATCAAAGGCACCATTATTTTGTTATCTCCAAAATATGGGCTTTTAAGCATGCACACAATATCCATTCTTTACAATATCCATTCTTTACGGGTTGGAATTAGCTGTGATAGTCAATTATCGTGCAGAGAAATAGCGCTGGTGCTATGTGCAGTTGCTTCAACTAATCTAGTAGTCAAATAGGGCAGTCATATTTAGAAAAGTCACATTGCAATAAAAAGCACAGAGCATGAAAATAAGCTTAAGACTTTGTATTAAATTAGACAAAAGTAGAAATCTTTAGCTGGGAAAGCCAACAATGCATTACTACTTGTGTCAGAAAATATACACAGACACTATTTTTGCTCATTTTCTTTCAGTATACAACCTAGTTGATGTCTTTGAGACTGTATCTATAATGGAATACACACACACACACACACACACACACACACACACACAATAGCATACAGAATAAATTGTGGATTTTTGCAATCAGTATTTTATTTTAAAACATTTTCATTCTCAATTCTCAGCAAATATTTACAAATTGGCTAATCCATTGTATTTGGATTTGAAACTACAGTAATTCCTTACTCTTGTATAACTTATTCATGTAGCATTAGGTGACTATGCAAGTTTACCTTGGAATTTTCATTAAGGAATGAGTACTTTGAAAGAAAATTAGAAGGTTTAGCAAAATTTCGAATTGATTTCAAGGGGTCTGGAAGGAAGTTTTTTAGATGTTTTTATTATTGATAATTACTTAAACTATGGAAATGAAGCCTTTTAGTTTGCACTTGGTAGATTTACAGGATCTACTGTGTCAAAAGCAAACCTTTCCTCTATTAGATCTTGGTCACATTGTCAAGATAATCCTAAAGGACCTTGCAAGCTGAAAAGTTAGCCAACAGCTGTCACCCAAAGCTGTTTTTTATATAAACATCCTTGGAAACCTAATCTGGAATAAAAGCTGTGGGTGCCTCTGTCCATAAGATCTGCAAACATGCTAGACCCAGGAAGAATTCTCTCCTAGAACATAGTCTTTCTTCTGTGTGCTAAAGTTTGAAGCACCTGTGAAGTTAGGATGTTTGGACTAATTATTTGTAGCAGTTATAGGTGCAGTGATGCAGAGTAAGAGTTGTTTTAAAAGTCATTGTCTTAAAATATCAAGCATTTACTCCTTGCCTCTGTGTGTACAAGGTAACCACTGCCCTTGATAAGTCTGGTTTAGCCTCCTGGCTCTCTCGGGCAGTCTGCTGATCTTGCCCCAGGTTTTTGTTGCTCTGTTCCATGTGTGCCATTACTGGGCTGAAGTAGCAGCAATTGCCACAATGCTTGTTTCATAACTGATAACCACACCCCAACACTAGTAAAATCACTCGAGTGGATATTGAGCTTTTGCTCACATCATCTTTTCTCTTATTTAGTTATCCAAAATCAGACACATGGCCAAAGCCTCTTAGATAGGAAAATACATTTTTCTCCAAATGGAACAAGTTAGTAGTTGTTTGTTAAACAATGCTCTACTTAGTCTCAATGTTTTCAAAAGTTTTTCTTTTATTGTCAATGAATATTGTTTCATTTTACATCTGCTAAATAGCCATAAAATATAGGAAGAAATATTTAGATGAAGGCGATAATATTGCTGACAACCCAAATTGAGACAGTTGTACTCACAGTAGTTTATAAGAAGTGTAGTAAGAAGAAAGTGTAGTAATATTTCATTCTCTCTGTTCACAAATTATAATTGTTTTAATATCTTGAAGGACAGCAAGTTAGTATCCAGAACTGGGAAAAATTAATACTATCAAGAATAGCAACTAAACTGTATGTGTGGTTTTGTGCTTGAAAATACTTTATGCATACAATTGAATGGGATGCTTCAAAAGAAGAGATGTGAAAAATAACATTAATAGTCCTAACTTGTCCAGTGTCGCTGCCAAAATTTGAGAGAGCTTGACCATGAACACAGTGCAAACCTAGTATTCCCAAGACTCATCTTCAGGAACCACACTGAGTACATAGCATTTAAAAAATCTAAGTTTGTCACTTGTTAAAGCATCCTTCTTGTATTAAAACAATCTATTCAGTTCTAGGACACTTTTTTAATCTGATTTGTTGGTTTTAAAACTTTTATTTCCTTTATAAAAAATTATAAATCTGAATACACTGTATTTTTTTTTTACTGACCTTACACTGATTTGTTAATGTTTTATAAGAGTAAAAAGGCTTTAGGGTACATTTTATCTTAATTTAGTTTTCATTATCACTGTTTACTGTATTTTTTAATGTGGCATTAAATCTCTTTGTAAATTAAATCTAACAAAGATGGCTTCACAAAGATTGTGTCAAAATTTGAACCACTCCATGCAATTGGATTTTAAGCTCTATAATAATTCAGTTGCTTTTAGCTTAGCATTGCCATCTACAGTACCCTGGAATGCCTAACATCTTGTCATATATAATAAGCATCTTAGAATTCAACCCTCTGTTTGGGCCTAACACATCACAAAACAGTAACTTTTATTCAGTATAGTTTTGTGCAACAGAGCTTATAAATGTACGCAGCATTAGGAAATACAAGATAAATGCATATCTGTTTATCTGGTACACACAATTCAAATCATGTTTTAGAACAACTTCTTAATTAAGGTGAAATTACGACAATGTTTTTTCAAGTATATTTAATTTGCTTAAAAATGTTAACGGTGATATTTATACTCTGTCCACTGTCTCCCTCCTAGAAGTGTGTATGTGTGCATAAATATTACATATGTCTATACTGTGGTGCAGTCTTTAATTTCCTTTGTTTTGCATTTTAAAGTGCTTCATTTGGTTTGGAGATGTTTTTATTACATTTTATTAAACTCATTAAGCTGAGAGAGTAAGTGCCACTTAACACACACACACACACATAAGAGATACTTCACTGGGAGTAAAAAAAAAAGCTATCATCCTTATTGTCCATGCAGTACTTTTAGATATTATTTTATAGTGAAAGAGAATTAAAATCATATATGCAGAGCTTACTAAATATTGTCAAAATATTTTATGTGATCAGCTTGGCCAATTATATTTATATTTAGAATGTTTCCATAGGTGGACAAGTTGGAGCCATGCTATGCATGTATTTATATATATGCATATATATACACATACGTGTGTGTGTGTGTGTGTGTGTGTGTGTGTGTGTAATATATACAGGAGATATAGAATATGACACTGAGATTTAAAAATAACATTTCCTTGTGGATTTGAATATATTTTATATATTATATATACAACATCTAAAATAGAAATATTTAGATGTATTAAGTACAAATTTCTAATTTGACATAGCAGAGGTAAAAAAATAATACATCTTATTTTGCATAAATGGTCCTCTTGACATGTGTGACTTGTTTCAATGCATCTCTGAAGGTTACAATTAATCTTCAAGTTTACTTTGTAACATAGTCTAGCTTTTACCTTGGAGAACATGTGCTGGCATCATTATTATTATTTTTTTTTAATTTATTTATACATACAAGCTGGGGTACAGGCCAGAGGTGTGGACGGCGAGAGGGTTCACCAGAGACAGAGCGGGGAGCAGAACAGGCAGATCAGAAAGACACTGCTGAGGGGAGCAGCGGGCGAGGCAGGAGAGGTCTGCTGCACCAGGTGGGCTTCTCCCCGGCTGGGCGGCGAACCCGCATTGTGTGCTGCCGACAGCTCCACAGCGTAGCGCTTAACCGCTGCGCCACCAGGGAGGCCCTGGCATTATTTTTTAAAAAAGAAGATTGTTAGCTTCTAACTTTTTAAGAATCACCAGCCTGTGAGCTGCTGAACTAATTAAATGATATAACTCTATATAGATGAACAATAGAACAAGTTGTAATACCTGAATGAGTTCAAGGCAGATGTGACCAAGCAGAAGAAATAATAGGTGAACTCAAAGACAGGATACCAGTCATACATCACTTAATGATGGGATTGTATTCTGAAAAATGTGTCATTAGGTGACTTTGTTGTGGGATGTAATGGATGAGGAACTGGTTCATCCATGACTTGTTTCTGTAGGACACAGGCAGTATGTGCTTATTTCTTTGCCAATAGGTCTTCAGGTTCTCTGTGTGCCAGATCACGAAGTGTTTTAATGTGTACTCTGTAATATTGGCACCCATTAAGACTGTTAAAATGGATAAAATTTCTCTCGGCAATAGCAGTTTGGGGACTAACATCTTACATGCACTCTGTCATTAACCGAACTGTTGTTATGTGGCACATGCTGCATTGAATCAGAGAAGAAATATAAAGAAAAGTGAAGAACACCAAAGTGGCTTATGGGACACCATCAGAAATAACTGTATACATATTGTGGAAGCCCTAGTAGGAGAATAAAGGGAAGTGCAGGGAGCCTGAAAAAAAGATTCCAAGGTCCCCAAATCTGAGATGGAAATGGACACAGAAAGTCAAGAAGTTTAAGGAAATAAACAAGGAAAAATCCAAAGAGATATACACAGAGACACATTATAATACAGCTGTATAAAGTCATGGACAAAAAGAAATTCTTGAAAATAACTTACTACCATATGATCACCCTACAAGGACTACTAAAGGGAGTCCTTCAAGTTGAAACAAAATGAAATATGACATGCACATGCCACACAGTACTGTACAGTGTTAAAAATAAATCCTATCATGATACATGAATTATTTCAAGGGTATTCTGCTAAGCAAAATAGTTAGAGCTACTAAATAAATCCACTTATGAATCTAAGGTCATCAAATCATAGAAACTAGAAATGACTAGAGGAGGGGAAGTTAGTGTTTAATAGATATTACTGTTTTCAAGGTGAAAAACTTCTAGAGATCTGTTGCAAACAATGTGACTATCCTTAAGACTCTTGAACTCTGCACTTAAAAAAAGGTAAAAGGGCAAATGTAATTTTCACCACAATAAAATAAATATGTAAACAATTGGATAGCTCGTTAAGTGATTAAAATAGGGTGAACTCCTATTCACTTATTATCTGTTCAGACATTTAAAAATCAGCCTAGCAACTCCAATCCTAAATTTAACTGAATAATTTTACATAAGTCTAAGGGATGCGTAGGCACTAAGCCTGTGTTTTAGATTCTCCTTTCACTTTTCAAGGGAATCATGGATTGATTCTTAATCAGTTTCCCTGTTGTTATAGTAAATTATAGTTTGCAACGATGTTAGGTCCTAGTTCTTATAAATGTAATCTTTGAAAATGGAATTTTGGGCCTCCCTGGTGGTGCAGCGGTTGAGCGCTGCGCTGTGGAGCTGTCAGCAGCACGCAATGAGAGCTCGACACCCAGCCGGGGAGAATCTCACATTGTGCGGCAGACCTCTCCTGCCTCG
This sequence comes from Scalopus aquaticus, assembly GCA_004024925.1. Lineage (NCBI taxonomy): Eukaryota > Metazoa > Chordata > Mammalia > Eulipotyphla > Talpidae > Scalopus > Scalopus aquaticus. Next base: position 7,316 of record PVIJ01022892.1, read on the forward strand.
CCCGCTGCTCCCCTCAGGAGTGTATTTCTGATCTGCCTGTTCTGCTCCCCACTCTGTCTCTGGTGAACCCTCTCGCTGCCCCCTGCCTCTGGCCTGCACCCCAGCTTGTATGTATAAATAAATCTAAAAAAAAAAAAAAGAAAATGGAATTTTGAGTAAGTGATTAAATGAAAGATTTAGAGGTGATCAGATTATTGTCGTTTATACTGATGAACCCTAAATAAAATCATGTATGTCCTTCTCAGCTGGGGCAGGAGATTTGACTACACAGGCAAGGGAGAAGACAAGTGAAGTCAGAAATTGGAGTAATGTTGCCAGGAGCAAAACAACGCCAAAGCTGAAAGTAAAAAGGAATGGATTCTCCCCCAAGAGTCCTATCAGGGAGGGTGCCTCTGCTTGAATCTTGTTTTTCTGCCAAGTAGTACTAATTCCTCATTTCTGTCCTCCAGAAATCTGAAAAAAGAAACATCTTTTTTATACCTCCTAGTTTGGGGTAATTTGTTACAGGCAGTCGTATGAAAATAATACAATTACTAACTTCATATGAATATCATTTGTGCTTTGAATGCAAACCAACAAATAAAAGCCATGGAATGAATGATGCTGACTGAGTAGAAAAGAAGTGGGAAATAAATTAAGAACTAAGGACCCAAGGGATAAGTTTAGTGTCTGAAAAAGTAATTTGGTTACAGTATTAAGTATGCAGCAATTTGCATATGGCTAAAGGAAAATTAATTTCCAGGGTTTTCAACTATCATGCGTACACACTCAATTATCATTTTAAAAAACACAGTGCAACAAAAGAAGTAATTGAAGTGAATGGGTAATTATTAATATACTTAAAAAATTTGCTACAATCATGGGTATCTACCTAACAGCATGAATCACTTGTGATCTCTAAGGTTTTCTTGAAATAGAGATCTTGAATGAAGTTGATAAAAAGGATCATGAGTAAATGTATGTGATATATCACAGTGAAATTTGGTAAAGCCATAAAAGATATAATATTTTAAGGCATAGCATTTAGAACTAAAATACCTCCACTTAAATCCTAGTTCTAATACTAATTGTGTAGCTTTGGACATATTATTTCACCTTCAGTGGTTTTGTTTATTCATTTATAAACTGGTAATAAAAATAGACTTTGCCGAATTGCTCTGTGAATTAACTGAGTTCATATTTGTATAGCTCTTAGAACTATACCAGACACTTCATTATTTTAAAATGTTTACAAATAAATAAGCAAAAGAAAAGCAATCCATTATCATTCAGAGCATAAGCTGACTTTTTGAATTTTAAGATGTCAATGAGTTTTAGAAGTTTTACAGATGTCTTAGTCCCATCAGGCTGCTGTACATAAAGACCATAGACTGGGAGACTGAAACACATTTTTTTTTCTTTCTTGCAGCTCTGGAGGCTTGGAAGTCCATCACCCAGGCTCTGGCCAGTTCTGAGTGTTCAGACAGTCTGAATACTGGCGTGTAGAGAACCATCTTCTCCCTGTGTCCTCAGAGGAGAGAGGGTGAGTGACTTCTCCAGGGCTTCCTCTTTTTTTTTTTCAAAGATTTATTTATTTATGCATACAAGACTGGGGTGTAGACCAGAGGTGTGGGGGCATGAGAGGATTTACCAAAGACAGAGCGGGGAGCAGAACAGGCAGATTCACTGAAATTGACAGGAAAGGTCTGCCGCGCCATGTGGGAATCTCCCTGGCCAGGGATCTAACACCTGCTGCGTGGTGCTGATAGCTTCACAGGCTGAGACGTAACCCCTCGTGCCATCAGGGAGGCCCTCTGGGGCTTCTTTTAAAAGGACACCTATCCTATTCACAAGGGCGCCCCTCTCCTGACCTAATTCCCAGATACCATCACATTAGGCTTAGGTTTCAACTTCTGAATTGGGGCGGAGGCAAAACCAATCAATTTATAGCCAAAAACAAACAAACAAAAAAGACCTAGTTTGGGAATAATAAAAAATTAAGTGCTCTCATGGTAAAGTAACTTATCAGGAGCAAAGTGTTTTAGAAATATTAGCACAGAAAACAAATATTCAAAAGAGGAAATCAACTGATCAAGGTCTGCTTAGATGAGGGTGGGTTTGGAGAACCGGACCCCGAAGTGAGTGAGGACCCCGAAGTCCCTTTTGTTTATGTGCAATTTTATTTTCCTGAAGAAATTCTTACTTTGAAAATGACAACACAGTTGTAAAGGTTACAACTTTCTTTTACATTGATCTATTTTGATCATCTTTTTTTAATGAATATTTCTTAATTGTATAGTAATGGGTAGAATTGGAGTTTTGGTGGTGACCTTAATATAGCATTGACAATTGTTGATTTTCAATGATGCCCTCCTGAACCTTATACAATATTTTAATGCAATAATGCTTTGATAAAAAATATCAACATTTCTAAGTAGATAGCTTAATGGTTTGCATTGATTTTTTCACTCATCTTTTTGAAAGTTACCTTCTAAATTTTAGATGCACTTTTCTGTAATCCTTGTAGTCAATGTAACTAAAATAAATATTTTAAGGAATTTAATTTATTGTGCAAAATAAGTTAACCTAAGGAGTCACTCATTATATTTCTTTATATTTCATCTCACTCTTTAGTCTTTGTGAGACAATGACATTGTGGTTTTTAGCAAATGCTATATTGACACACTAACTGTGACTTTATTACTGCAAATGGCAAATATATGTGATTGTAAACAGGGAAACTTGCCAGTGGAAAGTGACATTTATTTTTACATTTCTCTGAACAACTGAGTAGATGATTGTGTCCAGCAATAGTTTTTTAAATCTTTTGTTATCAGTCCTTTATTTTATTTTTTTGTATATATTTTTGTTGTTATTTATGTCTTTTACATTTTGTATTCCCCTTGGGTATCTCATAGTGGTTTTGATTTGTATTTCCTTGATTATAAGTGATGTTGATGTTGAGCATTTTTTCATGTGCCTGTTGGCCATTTGCTTTTCTTCTTTGGAGAAGTGTCTTAGCTCTTCTGCCCATTTTTTGACTGGGTTATTGGCTTTTTTTTGTTGTTGAGTTGTGTGAGTTCCTTTTAAATTTTTGTTATCAGTCCTTTATCAGATGTATTATGTGCAAAGATCTTTTCCCAGTTGGTAGGGTGTCTCTTAGTTTTGGTTAATGTCTGTTTGCTGTACAGAAGCTTTTTATTTTGATGTAATCCCATCTGTTTATCTTGTCCTTCACTTCCTTCGCTTTGGGGGAATGTCCAGCAATATTTTTAAAGAATATGTTTACTCTTTCAGAATCAAAGAGTTTGGATCAAAAATCAAAATTAAACATTCAAATAATGATAAGCACAGATTTTTCTTGTTACCAGGAAATATATTTGCATTTCCCAATTATATGGCATTTGTTTTATCTGGAATGTCCTCTTGATTTATGAAGGTCATACTCATATTGCAAAGTTTGCCAGTAGCCTTCATTACCATCTCTACTTTCCTATCACTCTCACCCTAAGAGAGTTCTCTTATTTGGGTCATTTTGCATATGCGATTATAGAAGTGGTAAAGTTGAAATAGATTTTAATGCACAGGTATCATAAATATAACCCTATTGAGAGGAAACCATTATCCATTGCAACAAAATGCTAAGTACAAATAATTTAGGGTTACTGACGGCCATTTATTATTAAAACCCTACCATATATATATATATACACATACATACACACACACATATACACATTTGCATTATTAAGGGTCCATGACTATCACTCAGATGTCACTAAAGTGATCGGTGGCACTGTTGAATGGCCAGGACTTAGCTTTCCACATGATAGTCCAACCAATTTCAGTAATTTTAATTTGTTCTTTTATATGGATTTCAGTTAGAAAAGGGATCTTATTGTTTAAAAAAATGATTACATTAGATATTTGCTCATTGCCATATATTTTTCACATTTTATTGCTATCTACTTACCTAGCATCTATTTACCCATAAGTCCAGCTATATGAGTAGACAAAACAGAAGTTGTTTCCTGTCAGTTTTTATTTTTATTTTTATTTACTTTTTTATTATTTTTTAAAAGATTTATTTATTTATACATACAAGCTGGGGTACAGGCCAGAGGCGTGGGGTCGCGAGAGGGTTCACCAGAGACAGAGTGGGGAGCAGAACAGGCAGATCAGAAATACACTGCTGAGGGGAGCAGCGGGCGAGGCAAGCGAGGTCTGCCGCACCATGTGGGATTCTCCCCAGCCGGCGTCGAACTCACAACGCCGCTACCAATAGCTCCACAGCCCAGCGCTCAACCACTGCACCACCAGGGAGGCCCCAGTTTTTATTTTAATGTCGTTAAAGTGGGTGGCCATGATCTATACCATCTCCATCCATCTAGTTTATCCTGTGCTGCCTAGAATAAACTTTATATCCAGTATTTGATGAGAATGAGAGTAATGAAGTCACTGGAAGCGGAAATAGTATGTACATTTTATATGTATCAACAATTTGATATACTTGACATCAATATTAATGAATTTTTTTTATATTTTAATTTTTTATAAGTATTTTATTTTTGTTATTCCTATCTTTTACATTATTGTGTGTTCCCCATAGGTTACTCACCACCTGTTCACCTGTGGAGCCATCACCATAGTCCCCCATGCTCCTCTCTTCCCCTTCTTGAGCCCTTACCCTCTCCTCCTTCCCTGCAGAATGTCGCATTCTTATTTGGCTCCCCTATATTCCTGTTATAAGTGAAACCATTCAATAATTTTCTCTTTCTTTCTGGCTTATTTCACTGATCATGATCCCTTCTAGACCCATCCATGTTGCTGCGAATTGCATGTGTTTGTCTTTTTTGAATGCTGAATAGTATTCCATTGTGTATATGTACCACATCTTCTTGATCCAGTCATCTATTTTTGGGCATCTGGGTTGTTTCCATTCCTTAGCTATTGTAAACAGTGCTGCAATAAACATGTGGGTGCATGTATCCTTTTGGATTAGTGTTTTTGTGCCCTTTGGGTAGATTCCCAGTAGTGGTATTGCCGGGTCATATGGAAGCTCCATTTCTAGCAGTTTGAGGAAACGCCATACAGCTTTCCACAGTGGCTGGATCAATTTGCATTCCCACCAGCAGTGTAGGAGAGTTCCTTTTTCTCCACATCCTTGCCAACATTTGTTGTTACCTGTTTTTTTAATGTGCGCCATTCTCACTGGAGTGAGGTGGTATCTCATTGTGGTTTTAATTTGCATTTCCCTGACTATAAGTGATGTTGATCATTTTTTAATATACCTGTTGGCCTTTTGCTTTTCTTCTTTGGAGAAGTGTCTTTTTAGTTCTGCCCATTTTTTGACTGGATTGTTGACTTTGTTTTTGTTGAGTTGTGTGAGCTCTTTGTAGATTTTTGTTATCAGTCCTTTATCAGTTGTATTGTGTGCAAAGATCTTCTCCCAATTAGTAGGGTGTCTGTTTGTTTTGATTACTGTCTCTTTTGCTGTACAGAAGCTTTTTAGTTTGATGTAGTCACAGCTGTTTATCTTTTCTTTTACTTCCTTTGCTATGAGGGAAGTGCTTTTAAAGATTTTGCTGGGGTGTATGTCATGTAGAATTTTGCTATATTTTCTTCTATAAACTTTATGGTTTGAGGTCTTATCTCCAGGTCTTTTATCCATTTTGAGTTGGTTTTTGTGCATGGTGTGAGGTAGTAGTCTAGCTTCATTTTTTTGCATGTAACAGTCCAGTTCTCCCAACACCATTTATTGAACAAGCTATCTTGTTCCATTGCATATTCTTTGCTCCTTTGTCGAAGATTAGTTGTCCGTAAATATGTGGATTTATTTCTGGGTTTCCTATTTGATTCCATTGGTCTGTGTGTCTGTTTTTGCTCCAGTACCATGCTGTTTTAATTATTATGGTTTTGTAGTACAGTTTGAAATCAGGGAGTGTAATCCCTCCGTTCATATTCTTTTTAGTCAGGAGAGCTTTAGCTACTCGAGGTTTTTTGTGGTTCCATATGAATTTCATCAATATCCATTCTATTTCTTTGAAGAATGTCATTGAGATTTTTATTGGAAGAACATTGAATCTGTAGATTGCTTTTGGTAGGATGGCCATTTTGATGATGTTGATTCTTCCAATCCATGAGCAGGGGATGTCTTTCCATCTTTTTGTGTCCTCCTCTATTTCTTTTAACAGCATCTTGTAGTTTTCTTTGTATAAGTCCTTTACCTCTTTTGTTAGGTTTATTCCCAAGTACTTGATTTTTTTGGTTTTGATTTTAAAGGGGATAATTCTTTTAATTTCTTCTTCTTCAAACTGAGTGTTTGCATATAGAAAGGCTACTGATTTTTGTGCATTGATTTTGTATCCTGCTACATTACTGAATTGGTCTATTGTTTTGAGTAGTTTTTCTATGGAGTTCTTAGGATTCTCTATGTATATAATCATATCATCTGCAAATAGTGACAGTTTAATTTCTTCCTTCCCTATTTGGATTCCTTGTATGTCTTTCTCTTGTCTTATTGCTCTTGCTAGGACTTCAAGTGTTATATTGAAAAGCAATGGTGAGAGTGGACATCATTGTCTTGTTCCTGATTTTAGAGGAAAGGCTTTCAGCTTCTCACCGTTGAGGATAATATTGGCTGTGGGTTTGTCATATGTGGCTTTTATTGTGTTAAGGAATGTTCCTTCTATCCCAAGGATTTCAAGGGCCTTTATCATAAATGGGTGTTGCACTTTGTGGAATGCTTTCTCAGCATCTATTGATATGATCATATGGTTTTTGTTGATGTGTTGCATTACATTGATTGATTTTCGGATGTTGAACCATCCTTGTGTCCCTGGAATAAATCCCACTGGTCACGGTGTATTATCTTTTGGATGCATTGTTGGATCCTGTTGGCCAAGATTTTGTTAAATATTTTTGCATCAGTATTCATTAGGGATATTGGTCTGTAGTTTTCTTTTTTTGTATTGTCTTTGTTTTGTATTGTCTTTGTCTGTTTTTGGTATTAGAGCAATATTTGCTTCATAGAATGTGTTTGGTAGTACTCCTTCCTTCTCAATTTCTTGAAAGAGTTTGTGTAATATAGGTATTAGTTCCTTTTTGAACGTTTGGTAGAATTTGTTTATGAAACCATCTGGTTCTGGGCTTTTGTTTTTGGGGAGGGTTTTGTTTTTGTTTTGTTTTGTTTTTAAGAATTTTTATTTATGTATGCATACAAGCTGGGGTACAGGCCAGAGGCGCGGGGCGGCGATTGGGTTCACCAGAGACAGAGTGGGGAGCAGAACAGGCAGATCAGAGATACACTGCTGAAGAGAGCAGCGGGTGAGGCAGGAGAGGTCTGCCGCACCATGTGGGATTCTCTCCGGCTGGGTGTCGAACCGGCATCCCCCCCGGCCAACAGCTCCACAGTGCAGCGCCCAACCGCTGCACCACCGGGGAGGCCCTGGGGAGGGTTTTGATTAGTGCTTCAATTTCGTTGCTTTTGATTGGCCTGTTTAGGTGTTCTAGATCTTCTTTACCTGTTTTTGGGTGGTTGTGTAGTTTCAGGAATTTGTCCATTTCCTCTAAGTTGTTGAATTTGTTTCCATATAGCTGTTCATAGTAATCTCTGATTATTCTTTTGATTTCTGCTGTGTCCATTGTAATTTCTCCTCTTTAATTTCTTATCCTATTTATTTGTGTGTTCTCCCGTTCTTTCTTTATAATCCTTGCTAGAGGTTTGTCTATTTTGTTTATTTTTTCGAAGAACCAGCTTTTGGTTTCATTGATCTTTTGTATTGTTTTTTTGATTTCCATTTCATTTATTTCTTTTTTGGTTTTTACTGTTTCCTTTCTTATACTGGCTTTTGGATTATTCTGTTGTTCCTTTTCCAGTTCTTTGAGGTGGGAGATTAGATTGTTTCTTTGAGTTGTTTCTTGTTTCTTTTTTTTTTTTTT
>PVIJ01022893.1:0-15235 GCA_004024925.1 Scalopus aquaticus
GGCCGGGCCGGGGCCGGGCTGTGGCCGGGGCGCGGTGCGGGGCGCCCCGCCGGCCGTGGGTCGGGCCCGGGGCGGGGCGCGGCGGGCCGGGGCGGGGCCGGAGCGGGGCGGTTGGCGTCGTGGGCGCGGGCCCAGCCGGTCGTGGCCGGGAGCGGGGTCCGGGCCCCGCGGGCCGGGTCGGACCTGCCGCCCTGGGCGCGGGGTGTCGGGCGCGCGGGCGCTGCGGGGACTCGCCCTGGACGCGGCGCGGGGCGGCCCCACCTGGGCTGCGGGCGGGGCCGGCAGGGCGGCGGCGCCGGGCGGAGGAGGAAGGAAGCCGCGGCCGCTCGCTGGGGGCTGCTCTGTTGCAGCGACCGCGCGTGTTTCCGTCCCTGGCGGGAGGCGCGGGAGGGGCCCTGACCCGGCGCCTCTGGCGGCCCCCCGGGGGCCCTTCCTGGCCGGCCGCTTCCCCCGGCCCGGGCATGGGGGCTGATGCTGGCTGCGGCCCGGCTGGGGGCCAGGCACCGGGCCAGCGGCGCTCGGGGCGCTCGGGAAGCCAGAGGAGCCCGGGCGGCCGGCCTGGTGGTGACTGGGGGCGCAGGGCACCGCCCGGGCCTGCCGCTCCCGTGCCTGTGGGGTGCGGAGGGCTGGTTGCTGGGGAGGTGGCCCGAGCCCTGAGCTGGAGCCCGCCGCGGGAGGCTCCGGAGCCACGGTCGCCGCGGCCTGGACACACACTCGCCCTCGCGCCTGGCCCGCTGGTGTGGAGGAAGTCGGCGCGCCGGGTGGGAGCTCGCGGGGTGCGCGCAGTCGCCCTTCGGAGCCGCCGCTGCCCTTTCCCACCGCCCAGGCACGGGCTCGTGGGCCCCGTGTGGGGCAGGTGCCCAGCCCAACAGCATCTGCTTGGGGGGCCCCTTCCCGAGGCCCTCGACAGACTGGTCTCCGCGCCCTGGCCAGGCTGCACCTGCACTCGGCCTCAGGCCGGGGGCGCCCCGAGCTGGCCGCCGGGCCGGTGCCCGCTGAGGGCCCTCCTGTGGCCCGGCCTGGCTGCCCTAGAGCTGCGTCCCGGGCACCCCCTGCACGGGTGGCTGCTGTGTAGCGTGGGGGGCGCCCCACTGCTGCTGCTGCGCCCCGACCCCGGGGCGCTCAGCCGGGAAGGGCGCTCAGCCGGGAAGGGGGTCCTGGGGACCTCGCCGGTCCCCGCCGTCCGGCGCCTGCGGCTTGGAGGAGGCGCCCCCGCCCAGAAGGTTCCTTGCCAAAGGACGGCCATGTCCGCCCCTCGCGGGTGCTGGTCTGGGGTGACCGCGCATGCCGCACCCTCCTCTCCGGGCTCCCGTCGGGGGGCTGGGCTCTGCCGGGGAGCTGGGGCGCCACCTCACAACTTGGCCCGCGCTCGGCCAGGGCTGCCGGGCCGCTGCCACGTGTCCTTTCCCGCCAGGCCGGGTTCTCGCGGCCTTGCCTGCCCCGGCCACCCAGGCTGGACGCGTGCCGGGGCGCTGACCCTGGGCGGAGCCCTCCACCGCAGCCCGCCGGCCCACGAGTGTCTGGTGGCTTCGGGAAGACCTGTCGTGCCCTAGCAGACCGAGGCGAGAACGCAGGGGCGCCCCAGGGGTGCAGGCTGGGGCCCTGGCCTGCCTCTGCCCCGCGGCTGTTCCCTGCCTGGCCTGGCCGGGCTGTCCGCCTCCGTGTGGACCGTGCCCCTGACCGCTTCTCCGCGGCGTCCCGGGCCGTGCCATGCGTGTGCGTGAGGAGGTGGGTGCGCGGCCACCCTCGGTCACCTGAGCACCGCGTCGCCCGCTGCACCCGCTGGCCGCTGCTGCTCGTGCCTGCGCCTGCTGCTGGGGCCAGCCCAGCCGGCGTCCGCTCAGCCCGGAGGCCGCGGGGTGCGCCCCGACGGAGGAGCCCGCGAGTGCCCTGCCCGGGTTGGGGAGGGGCCGCCTGGCGGGCGTCTCGGCCTCTGCCGCCCTGGCCCGGGCTGAGCCGGTCCGGCCCCGCGGGCATCTCGCCGTGTTTGTTTTCCTCGCGCACAGGCTCTCCCGGTGCAGCCCCGAGCCGGGGTGTCGGGCTGGGCGCTGTGGGCCAGAGGCTCTGGGCTGTGTCCACCTCTTCCGCTGGGCCCCTGCGGGGGCGGTGCCCGTCCCCACAGGCAGAGGGGCCCTGCTCCGGGGCGTGCGCCTGGGGCGCCTCGGGGGAGCCCCACGGAGGCATCTGCGCCCGCGCGGCACAGGCGAGGGGCTGCGCACCCCGCATGCCGCGCACCAGCTTCGCGTGTCCCTCCGGGCCCACGGGGCCTGTGACTCGGCCGGGCCTGTGGGCCACCCCCTCACTGCCCGGGGCTGGGGAGATGCGGAGCGGGGGCCCCTGAAGGCGGGAGGTGGCTGTCTGCGCCCGAGACGAGTTTGCCCCGGCGGCGGCCCTGCTGCCGGTGCTGCCTGTGCCGAGCTGCCCGCGGCCGGCTGGGCCTCAGCGCAGCGCCCGGGCGGGGACAGGAGTGGCCGGGGAGGAAAGGGGAGCGGTACCCGCAGCCCAGGGGGCCTGCGCCTGGTGCCCACCCAGCCCTCAGGGGCGGCCAGGAGATGGGCGTCTGTGCCAGCCGTTGCGGCCACCACCGTCCCCAGCGCCGGGGCTCCCTCTCCGCCGCCCCACACAGCAGCCCGAGAGGCTCGGCAGGGCTGTCCTGAGTCAGCCGGGGACAGGGCGGGGCGGGGCGAGACGACCCGTTTGTGGAGGGTCTGCGGCAGGTGGCAGCGGCCCTCTGGCAGAGGACGCCCCTCACGGCCACTGGTCGGCGCCTCGCTCTCAGCTGGGGACTGGGGGAGGGGAGGGGAGCGGGGCGGGGCCTCCTAAGCCCCCGCCTGCCCGTCCTGCAGCACCTCCCGGGCGCAGGCCGTTGCGGGGCGGACGGCTGAGCGGTCGAGAGGCGGACCCGGGTGCCGCGGGCCTCGGGGCTGCCGCGGGCAGGGGCGGCCCCTGCTGCCCTCTCAGCGCTGAGGAACTTCTGGTGGCGCCTTGGGCCGCGCCCTGCTGCCCTGGCCCCGGGGACAGAGGCCTGCTCCCGGGGGCGCGGGTCCCCACATTCGGTGGGCACGAGGCGGCCATGCGGCCAGTGCCCAGGCCAGCGCCACGTGGGGCTCTGGCCGGCCTGGGCCGCAGCCCCTCCTCTGCGAGGGGACCTGTGCCCAGCGTGGCCGCCGCGGGCGGGCGTCCAGGAGGCCCGTGGCCTCTGCAGGGCTCCCCGGCGCTCCTGGCCCGGCCCCGCGCGGATGTGAGCGTCTGGCTGGAGGCGGCCGAGCCTGGGGACGCTGCCCGCTGGGCAGGGGTCCGCCTGGCGTTTGGGCGCGGCCCTCTAGCTGCCAGCCTCCGGGGGCCGGCGTGTGCTTGCAGGTCGCTGCGGGGCGGGGAAGCCTCCCAGGGCCTGGGGGGCTGGTGGGTCCCCAGGCAGGGACTCGGGGCACCCAAGTGTGGGGGGTCGAGGTGCCTCTGGGCCCCTCCCGGCCCCTCCCACCCCCCCCAGGGCACAGCATCTCCCTGGGCGAGTGGACGTCCCCCCCCACAGTGGCCCCGGAGTCCAGCAGAGGGCGCTGCCGGCCACCAGGGCAGAGCTGCCAGGAGCTGATCTGCCACCCTGACCCTGGGAGGGGCCGCCCTGCCGCCTGGCCCCGTGCGGCCCGCTGGCCCTGCTTGTCCGCTGGGAAACAAGCCACGGCCCAGAGTCCCGGTGGGGAGCGGCGCCGCCAGGCGCCCAGCCCCTGTGCGGGTCCCCCGAGGTCACGCCCTCTGTGATTGTTGGCCCTGTCTGCTCCCCGGCACCCCACGCCCATCTCGGGGGCCGGCAGGAGCCCCGGGCGCCCCAGGTCTGCACGAGGCCTTCCTGGGGTTTCGGAGGCTGCCGGGCCCTTCCCGGCTCCGCCCTGTGGCCCAGCCAGCCCCGCCCGACCCCCGGAGCCCCGTGCCCTCCCCGCCGGCTCTGCTGTGGCGTTTCCCGGCGGCCGCGGCCCGTCCCGACTGCAGTGCTGGGGGCGCCCTGGGCCCGCGGACACTTGTGCTGCGGGCACTGCCCCAGCGGCCGCCTGCAGGGCTCTGCTCCTCCCCGCAGCGCCGGCCGCCTCGGACCAACATGCTAACTCTGCTGCCGAGGTTTTTGTGCCGCTGGGAGGGCGGGGCGCCTGGCCGCTGCGGTGCCCTTCGCTCAGGCAGTCTGGGCTTGGCGCCTGCCCGGCTTGCCAGAGGCCAGGGGAGTGGAGACACGGCGTCCCTTGTCCCCCGCCGGCCTCTCTAGGCGAGTCACCAGCGCCCTGGGCGGGCCGGGAGACTCGGTGGGGCCGGCTGTGGGTCAGTGCCCCCAGCACGCCGGCCCTGCCCGCCGTCTCAGCCCAGCGGGGGCCTCGGCCAGGGCCGCCCTGGGCCGCACGCGATGGGCAGGGCCATCGCCCCAATTCTGCTGCGGAGCCGCCCTCCGGCTCCAGCCAGGCCCGTGCCGTGCCGTGCCGCCCGTGTGCCCACGTGGGCTTGTCCGCGCAGCTGGCCCGTGTCCCGCCCCCAGGCCCCCGGAGGGTGCCGCTGGCCAGCTGCTCTCCACGGCCACCCCTGTGTCCAGGCCCTTCCCATGGGCCCGGGCCGGCCTCAGGTGCAGGGCACCTTTGTGGGGTCACCACCAGCACCCTGCCTCTCTCCAGGGCACCCCTGAGGATGCGGCCCCCTAGCGGTGGGGCGTGGACCCCCGAGCCGGTGCTGCCCGGTGGGCCCTGCCCAGGAGGGACACTGCGGCCGCCAGCTCCCCAGGCCGTGCCCGGGCGGCGGGCTAGCGGCTGCTGTCGGGTGGGCGCGTCCCGAGGCTCCGGTGCCTGCGTCTGCGCGTCTGCGGCCGTCGCTGTGGGCCCGTCGGGCCGGCCCTGCTGCTGTCACTGGCCCGGGCGCGGCAGCACTGAGCTCCGGACAGCGGCTCGCTGTGAGTGGGGACGAGGCTCTGGGGCGTTCTGGGGGGCCGCGGTCCCAGAGCTCCCCTCAGCTGCTCCGCCTCAGTCTCCCCGGCCGGCTCCGCACGCTTCGCTCCCGTGTTCCTGGCTCGGAGCTCGTCGCGGCCTGTGAGGCCGGGGGGGCGGCCCCTCTGGCGGCACGGTCATCGCGGCCTCGCCGCAGCCCTGCTCCCGCCCCACGGCCCCCAGGTCGCCTGGCCCGCGGCTCCCGGGGCGCATGTGCCGGGCTGCTCCAGACCCCGGCGTGTGTCCCGGAGGTTTGCGGCCGCCTGGTTCTTCCCGCGCCTGCCGGAGCCGCCGAGGCTGCTGGCGCTCCGCCTCGAAGCCGTGTCAGCGCCGCGCCGCTCTTCGGTCTCTCTCCGCAGTTTGGGGACGCGTCCCACCGGCCCCGGGTTCCTCGGTCCGGCCCCGTCCGCGCCCACCGAGGGGCAGGAGGGGCACGGCGGGGAGGCGTGTCTGGGAGTGGCGCCCTGCGAGCGGCGGCCCCCCGCGGCCGGTGGGCTTGAGGCGCCCGCGTGCTCACTGCGCCGGGAAGGGGCCTCGCCACGCACCGCTGCCCACGCCTTTCTGGGGTGCCCACTGCCTGCCTGGCCCCCCGGGACCCCAGCACCGGGCGCCCTGAGCCCACGCCGCGCTCCATAGGGGCGCGGCTGGCACCCTGTCGGCGCTGCCCTGTCGGGGCTGGGCGCGGGGAGGGCACTGGCCTCCGGGATGGCCCCTTCCCCCGCTGTCCCCGGCCGTGGCCCCGCCCTGCCCAGCCCTCGTGGCGCCACTTTGAAAAGGCGACGGAGACACGCCCCGAGCCCGGGGAGGAGCCGCGTCTGTCTCTGCGCCCTGTCCCCTGCCCAGGGACCTGGGCTGCTCCCTCGGCTGCCCGGCGGGAGGAGGGGCGCCTGCCCCCCACAGCCCCACTCAGCCGCGGAGCGGGACGGTGCTGCAGGCGCTGGCTGAGCAGCTGCTCGCCCGGTGGTCTGGGGGCCCCGCTTGGGGGCCCCGGGGCCGACTCCTGGCCGCCGGGGGGTGCGGGGGAGGGTCCCAGGGGCTGCGCTGCCTGGCACTCGCGGGCGGGAGCAGGGCCCGGGCGGGGGCGCCTTCTCCATGTCACTGCCCAGAGACAGACCAGAGTCCAGAACTGGCCGTGGCCCGGGGGCGCTGCGCGGGGCCCTCCCCCCGGCCGGCGGTGGCTGCGGAGCGGCAGGACGGGGCCTCAGCTGGGCCCTCGCTGCTGCGCCCTGCGGGCAGGGGTCTGCCCGCTCTCGGGGCCAGGGCCGCGTGGGGCTGTGGGCAGCACTGAAGAGGGCGGGTGCCGGGAGGGCGCCCCAGACCAGGAGGCCAGGCGGGCGGGGTGTGCCCAGCCCACGACCCCCATGCAGCGGGGTGGGGCCAGGGCTGTCCTGCGGGCAGGCCGACCCCGTCGGAGAAGGCGGGCCGAGCAGGACAGGCTGCGTGGCCTCCGCCCGCAGGGCCCGGGCCAGGCCTCCCCTCCTGCCTGGCACTGCCCAGAGTGCTGCCCCCGGTCGCCTGTACCTCGCCTTTTAAGGCCAAGGTCTGCGTGGGAGCCGGGGGGCGTCTCCCTGGCCTTGGGGAGCATTTTTCTTTCCTCTTTGCCTTAAGTAACCGCTGGCAGCTTTTCAAAACAGAAGGACGCGGGGCAGGGCCGGGGCGGTCAGGGAGCTGCGCCCGGCCGCGGTCTGGGGGCAGGCGCCCAGCTGCAGGCGCGGTGGCCCTCAGCCCTGACCGCATGGCCGGGCCTGGAGGCTCCAGAAGAGGCGTCTCTGGGGTGCCCGGCCCTGCACCCCCACTTGCGACCCTGCGGGCAGGCCCATCCTCCACGAGGGGCTTGGACGGCAGCCCCAGGCTCGCGCGCGACCCCACTCACACCCACCACCCAAGGGGCCTTTCCCGCTGGCTGCTGGTCAGCAGCTGTCCTCAGCCCTGTCACGTCTGCGCGAGGCGAGGGCCCCGTTGCTAGCCGGGCCCCCCGCCCCCCACGTCGCTCCAGCAGCCCAAGGCTGCGCCCAGGGCTTTGGTGACTGCGGGGCCGACTGGGGAGGGCTGTGTCCTGCCCCAAACTGTCTCGGCGGGCGTGGCCGTCCCCGGCTCGCGCCGGCCCTTGTCCAAACCCACACGTGTGCTGGGGGGTTGCAGGCGGCCGGCCTGAGCCCCAGAGCGGGAACCAGGTGGCAGCTGGGCCTTTGTCCAGCTGGTGTGGCCTCCGCACCCTGCCGGGGCTAGACCCGGCCAGCCCTGCCCACAGGTCGGGCCTGTGGCATCTGCCCCCACGGTGGCCGCTGGCACACTGGCCGGGGCGCCGTCTCCCCTGCCAGGCGCTCAGTGGCCACCGAGTCTGCCCTGTGCTGCCCCCGGGCCGGGCACTGCCCACCTGGCCCCGCTGACCCGGCCTCCCTCCGGCAGGAAGTCTAAGGCGAAGCCCAACGGGAAGAAGCCGGCAGCGGCGGAGAAGAAGCTCTACCTGGAGCCAGAGCACGCCGAGCCCCGCGTCTCCGACTTCGAGCTCAAGGAGCTGGTGGCGCTGCCGCGGGAGATCGACCTCAACGAGTGGCTGGCCAGCAACAGTGCGTGGGGCGGGCCCTCCCGGGCGGGAGGCCGGGGCCGGGCCGCTCCCTAGTGGGCAGTCACAGTGCCCACCGCCCGTGCTGGCCGGAGGGACGCGAGCCCCTGCGCCGCGGCCGTGCTCAGACCCCTCTCCCCGCAGCCACCACCTTCTTCCACCACGTGAACCTGCAGTACAGCACCGTCTCCGAGTTCTGCACCGGCGAGGCCTGCCAGACCATGGCCGTGGGCAGCACGTGAGTCGCCTGCTCCGAAGCGGAGCCCTGGGCAGGGGCACGGCCCCCGGGCGTGTGGGGGAAGGGGGTTCTCGGCGGCCGGCGGCTCTGCGGGCACCTCAGGGAGGGGGTGGGTGTGCCCCGGAGTGGCGAGCGGCCGCACGGCCGGGCAGGGCGGGCTGCGGAAGGGCACTGGGGGCTGCCTTCTGAGGCCCCCACGTGGTAGGCCTGGCCGCGGGGGCTCCCGGGGCCCAGCGGGGACAGGAGGCAACGGCCAGCTCGCCACCCCTTGGCCACCGGGCGCATGTGGCCCAGTGCACAGGAGGCCCAGCGGGCAGCGCTGGCACCAGCTCCAGTGAGCGGGGCTGGAGGACACTGCGTGGGGCGGACCAGCCTCGGGGCAGAGCCTGGCGAGGGCTGCGCAGCAAGGATGGGACATGGGACGCGCTGGCGGCGCCAGAGGCGGCCATGGGGTCTGCGGGCGGAAGGCTCCGGAGGGAGCAGCCCCCGCGGCTCTGGCGCGTCCGGCCTGCCCAGCGTGGCGGAGCGAGCCCGGAGCCGGAGGAGCTGCCTCGGAGGGGCAGAGGCGCACGGCGTGGAAGCCGAGTGACCCACAGGAGCTCCCGGCACCTCGTGTGGCCGCGGCGTCTGGGCAGCCCGGCGGAGCCCGCCCGCAGGCTGGCGGAGGCCACGCCACCGCAGGGGCAGTGCGGAGACCGATGCCAGACCCGGAGCGCCCAGCGCAGCCCCCAGCAAAGGCCTCGCGGCCCCGGGACAAGCCGCCCCTGCCCGGGGGCCCTCCAGGCCCAGGAGGTGCTCCGGGCGGCCAGGGCAGATGTGACGCGCCCTGCGGGGCCTGGGGGAGCGGGCCCTGCTCTGGGGGAGGTCTGCGGCCAGCGCCGCTCCGTCCTGGGCCCGAGGGGCAGGACCCAAACTGGGCAGAGCTGCGGGCGCCGAAGTCGCAAGCTGATGCCGCACAAAGGCTGCCCAAGGCAGAGGGGCTGCTGGACTCCCGCTGGACGGCGGGGCGCGGGCCGGTGCCACGCGGGGGCACGGGGCGAGGGGTGAAGGCTGAGAGTGAGGTCACGCGCCGCCGGCGTGGCCCCAGTTCCTCGCGGCATCTCCCCAGGACACCCAGAGCGAGGCACTGAGGGCCGCGGACGTGCGGGGCGGCTTGGGGGGCACAGGCCTGGCGCCTGCCGGAGGCCCTTGCTGGAGCCCAGCGGGCCCGGCCGTCCACGAGGAAGGGTCCCTGTGTCCCGCCACAGGCCCGGCGGGCTGTCCAGAGCGGGCGCTGGGTCAGTGCCAGTGGCGGCTGGGCAGTAGGGCTCGTTGGCAGGTGCAGGCCCAGCGCCAGGGCCCGCGGGGTGGGCGGCCAGGCCCTGGTCTCTGGGGCCAGCAGCCCTCGGGGTTCCTGGCCGGACCCCACGGGGAGAAGGCCAGGGGGCCCTGGGCCGCCTGGGGGTGCCTTGGCCGGCGCCCGGGGCCAGTTTTTCCTGAGGCTGCTGTGCCCCCGGCCCGTCAGGGTGCGGGGCTCCAGCACAGACCGTGGCCCTCGGGCAGGCCCCGGGGGCCTCTGGCCTCCACACGCGGCTCTGCGCGGGGACTCCTGGGGCGCTGTCGTGACGGGGCGCTTCTGGAGGGGCCACCACCGCTTGAGGGGACTGGCTTGGGCCCAGCGGTGCTGACCGGCCGCCCTGCCCCCACAGACAGTACTACTGGTACGACGAGCGGGGGAAGAAGGTCAAGTGCACCGCCCCCCAGTACGTTGACTTCGTTATGAGCTCCGTGCAGAAGCTGGTGACCGACGAGGACGTGTTCCCCACGAAATACGGTGCGTGGCTGCGCGAGGCGCCCGGCGCGGGTGCAGCCGGTGATTCCCACCCGACGGCTCTGGAGCCGCACAGCGGGCCTGGGGTGTGGGGCTGGGCGGCGGCTGCGCACCCGCTCTGGCCTCTGTAGAGCATGGGCCGCGGCAAGGCCCAGTCTGCTTGGGGCGGTGTGGGGCGTGGGGGCGGGCTGCTTGCGTGGGGCGGGGCGCGGGCGGGGCGCGGGCGGGGCGCGGGCGGGGCGCGGGCGGGGCGCGGGCGGGGCGCGGGCGGGGCGCGGGCGGGGCGCGGGCGTGCGGGCTCCGGCGCAGACCGTGACAGCCGCCCACCGCGCAGGCCGCGAGTTCCCCAGCTCCTTCGAGGCCTTGGTGAAGCGCATCTGCAGGTACCTGTTCCACGTGCTGGCGCACATCTACTCGGCGCACTTCAAAGAGACGCTGGCGCTGGAGCTGCACCCGCACCTCAACACGCTGTACGCGCACTTCATGCTCTTCGCCAGGGAGTTCAGCCTGCTCGACCCCAAAGAGACCGCCGTCATGGACGACCTCACCGAGGCGCTGTGCGGCGGCGCGGGCCGCGGCGGGGGTGGGGCCGGCGGGGGCGCGGGGGCGCAGAACCACGTGAAGGAGAGGTGAGCGCGCGCGCGCGCGCGTGCAGAGACGGTGCGGCCTCGGCGCGGGAGGGCGGTCTCGAGGGGCGCGGCCGGCGCGGGGCGGACCAGGGCGGCCCTGCGGCCTGTGCCGGTCGGGTGCGCTTGGCAGGAAGACCCCGGACCGGTTCCTTCACGCCACAAGCATTTCTGCGCCTGAGCGCGGCCCCTTCCGGGGTCCGCACGTCCCGCGCGCCGGGCGCTCAGCCTGGGGCGAGCGGCCTGGCGGGGCGTCCCCAGGGCGGCTGCCGGCTTCCCGCTCTCCATCGTCAGTCGGGTGCGGTCGGGGCGCCCGCCTCTCCCCTGCCCAGCCCGGCTGGCCCTGGCGTCAGTGGCTCAGGGCGGGCCGGAGGGAGGCCGGGGGGCCCGCGCGGGGGCTCAGGAGGGCCTGGGTGGGACGCGCTCGCTTGCCCGTCCAGCCCCAATAAAGAGTGTCTCTCAGGTCAGCCTGCGTGTGGTCTGCATTCGTGACCCGCCAAGGGCCTGGGCCTTGGGAGACTGGGCACCCGGGGCCCCGGGGCCGCCCCGGAGTGCCCTTTGGGCTGCTGACAGCCCTTCCTCCCACCCAGGAGCTGCCCCGGCAGCCCCCAGGGCAAGCTGGCACCGCCACCCCGCCGCACGGGCCCCCGCGGGAAGGCCGCGTCCTGCTGGGTGGGGGACCGGGCAGCTGGCAGCCTGTTGCCGGGGGCTGGGCTCCAGTTGAGGCCTGCAGGCGTGGCCGTCTGTGGGGGCTGGGTGGGCTTACGCGTGCGCCCGGGGCGCCCCAGGAGCCATGCGGCCCTGGTCCTCAGGTCGTCCGGGGGCCAGGCCTCCCCGCTGGGGGAGGGGCCCCACCCCTCCTGCCGGGGCTCCCCACGCCCGAGTCCTGGCCTGCCCTGTGGGGGCGCTGTCGCTGGCCAAGGAGGTGCAGCCCGCCCATCCCCTGCTTGAGCCCAGCTCCGCTTTGGGGAGTCTGGTGAGTGGAGAGAAGGAAGGCTGGGGGGGCTGGCTTGGGGGGCCGGCCGACTCCCTCACCTCAGCAAAGCCAAAGCTGGGGTCCTGGGCAGCGCCCGGGCGCACCCCGTCTCGTGCACCCCACAGGAGACGCCCGGCTCGGCCAGGGCGTCGCGTGGGCAGCACCACTGGTGTGCAGGCGCGGTGGGCAGCTCAGCGAGGGGCCGCAGAAGGCGAGACCCCTCTTCACTGACAGAACCATCCTGCAGCGTTGGGCACGTGGGGGGGGAGGACGGAGAAAGGGTGAGACTGGAGAGTGCTTTTGTCCTTTGGGGCTTCAGGGTCTCGAGTCCGCGGCCCAGATAACTCACCGCCCGGCCGCCAAGCCCGTCGTCGAAACCAGACCCCGGGCCCAGCCCTGGTCCCCTCGTAGCAGCGGGGCGCCCCCTGGCCTGCGTCTGGGGCCCGGCCACGCCCTGCCCGGGCTGGACCCCTTCCTGGCGCCTTGGTGGGCGTGCTCTGCCGGCCTGGCCGCGCACTCAGACCTGCCCAGGGCTGCAGAGCCGCAGGGCGCGAATGGTGGCCCTGGAGCCGCCTCGCTCCAGCAGGCCCGCAGCGAGCGCGGGCGTGCGAGGCTGCCCGGGATGCCCAGTGCCCGCAGGTGGCGGCGGGGGCTCCCAACTCTGCAGTCAGCGGGTGCGGGGCCGGCCCTGACGCTGGTCGTGGACTGGGGGGGCGGGGGCGAGGCCTCCGCACAGGCCCCGGTGCCCGGGAGGTGCAGCCGCCAGCTGAGGGGCCTGCGCGGAGGTTCCCGGGGCGGCCCTCCCCGCTAGCTCTGCTCCTCGCCCACTTGACCACCGCACGGCACTCCCTGGGGCCGGCCCCAGGCCCAGGACGCCAGGGCGGCCCCGCCGGTGCCAGGCGCCGTGCACAGGGCCCCGTGGGGGCGCTCGGGCCACCCGGCCTCCCTGCTTCTGCCCGCAAGGACGTCGGGGGCCTGTGTGGCTGATTTGCTCCCCGAGACCCCGGGCCGGCCGTGGCGAGCACCCACGCGCCCGAGACGAGGGCCGGACCCCAGCCCCCCGTCCTCTGAGCGCCCCAGCTTGGGCTTCGTGGCGGTGCCGAGGCCCGCACCTGCCGCCCAGGCACGCCCGTGACCGTGTGGGCCGCCCAGCGGAGCCAGCTCGGTGTCGGCGGGAGCGGGAGGGGCCAGCGGCTCTTTCCCGTGGGCGCCGGGGCCGCGTGGGGCCGGCCGCCTTCGTCAATGTGGCCCCGCGGCTCCAGGTGCCCGGGGGCGCCGCCTGGCGGGCCGGGTGGGCACAGCTGCGCCGCCTGTCTTGGGAAGAGCCCGCGGCCGCCGGGGCTGCCTGCCGGGCGGTGGAGCAGGGCCCCGGGGTCCGCCGGACGGAGACTGCGGAGACGGCCGCGTCTTTGCTGAAGGAGTTTATTGTTCCGGAACTCAGTGGCTCACAGTTATTCAGGGTACACGGGCGGGGCGGGTCCGCTTCCTGGCGTCCGCGGGGCCCCGGTGGGGAGAGGAAGGCCGGGCGGTATTGCTTTCGGGCCCTCTGCGCGGAGCAGCCCGCTGGTGCGGGGCTGCTGTGGGGGCGGCCCACGGCGCGGCAGAAGCGGGGGCTGCGCGGCGGGGTGGGGAGACACCGAAAGCGAAGGCATGCAGGCCGGGCCGCACCGTCCAGGAGCAGCCTGGGGGCCGCCCCGCCTGGGAGCCGCCGAAGCTGGAGGGCTGGGGTCTGCCGAGTGGGCCGCGGCCGCCAGCAGCGCTCAGCCGCTCTGTCCTTGTTTTGCTTTTTTTTAGGCTTTTTTGTCATTTTAATAAAAAAAACCCTGCCGGCCTGTGTGGGCGGGGGCCAGCGGGGCCTTCCTCCTGCCCCCACGCGGGTGGCCCGGGCCCGGCGGTGCCCCCGCATGAGGCGCCCTCGGGGTGGGGCAGGAGCCTCGGGCGGCCACTCCCGCCCGCCCCGCGCGCCCGCCCCACACCCTTTCCAAAAACCACCAGGAAAAAAGTTTATAAAAATATCTCGCAGGAATTCTTTAAAGTTTACAGTAGTTTGCGCCGACCGGCCGCCGCCACCGCACGCTCCGTCCTCAGGGCGCCGAGGCCCGGCCCCGCCCCAGGCCAGCCGGAGGAGCAGCGGGCTCGGTGGGCGGCAGGGAAAGAACACTGATCTCGGCCGGCGACGGTGCTGCCCGCGGCCTGTGCCCGGCCGGCGAGGGGCGACGCGGGGCGGTCAGGGCGGAGGGCAGCGGCGCTGGGCGGACGGCGCCTCGGGGGCGGGTGCCGAGGACAGGCCCTCGCGGCCACTTGGCCACTGCCGCCGCCCAGAGCTGCCCGGGTGCTGCGGCTGCGAGTGTTTGGCCGGGTCCCAGGCGGGCCCTCCCACGGCATGCGGCTGCGGCGGGCGCTGGGCGCGGCGGGCCTCCCGCAGGCAGCAGCAGCAGGGGCGGGTCCACGGCAGCTGCCTTCGGTCAGCCGGGGTCCGGCGTGGAGCACGGAGGACAGCCTCGCGGGCGGCGCGTTAGCTTTTCGGGATAATTCCTGGTATCAGAGCGGAAACAGTGGCGCCGTCAGAGACAGGCAGGGACAGCGAGAAAGAGCGGGCGGCGGGCCCAGTGCGGCCCTTGCTCCCCGGCTTCGCGCAGTCCAGGCGGGCGCGCCGCGCGGGGCTGTGTGGCTAAGGCTGCTGGCGGGGGGCGGCGGGCGGCCCCGTCTCGGCCGTGTCCTCGCCCGCTGGGTGCTCGGCGGCCCCGCCGGGGCCAGCGCCCGCGGCCATGGAGTCGCCCAGGCGGCCCCGGGCACTGCGCTTGGCGGGCGTGCTGGGGGCCCGGGCCGCCTGCCCGTTCTTCTCGTCTGAAAAAAGTTGTTTAATTACGTCAAAGAAGTTACCCAACGGGCTGCCTGGGTGCACAGACAGGAGACAAGAGAGAAAAAAAAACGGGAGACAGAAGAAGGGAGGGAGGAGAGAGAAGAACAAACACACACGTGAACGAGGGGCCTCGGGGGGCGTGACCCAGGCGTCGGGTCTGCGGGCAGCAAGCGCTGGGCGGCGCGGGGACTGGCGCTGCCGGGCACACGCGCAGGCCCGGGAGGTGGCCGGCCCCGTCACCAGGCCCTCCCTCCACCTGGCCCTGGCCAGGCTGCAGCCGTCTCTGCCGCCCCGCTGGCCGGCAGGACCCACGCGGGACCGGCGGAGGGTGGCTGGGCCGTGCCGAGGCCCCGGCCTGCTCCGGCCAGGGCGCACGCAGCTGGCAGCCTGCCACGCTTCTCCCGGGAGTGGGGGCTCCGCGTGGACAGAGGGCAGCAGCAGACGGACAGATGGACAGATGGTGGACAGGCAATGGAAGGTGGGGTGTGGGGTGCTGGGGTGGGCAGGCAGAGTGGAGGCCCCGGGCCCGGCGGGCTCGTCCTGAGGGCAGGGGGAGGGGCAGGAATGGGACGACCCTGCCGGGGCCTGTGTCCCCTGTCTAGTGGCCAGCGGGGACCTCGGCGCCGCTTCCTAGCTGAGCCCAGAGTGCGCGTGGCCCTCTCCGCCGGGGCAGTGGCTGGGCGGCCACCTCCCGTGGACGGAGGGCCTGCAGCCAGCCCCTGCCCAGGCTGGCGCCCTGCGGGCGGGGCCCTCCCCTGCTCGGAGCCTGGGGCCGTCCCTGGCCTGCCCTCATGCAAGAGCCAGACCTGCGGCGGCCCTGGGGGTGCACAGCGGAGCGTGGCGGGTGCCGTGCAGGCACTGCCCGGCGCGTGGCCCTCGTGGCCAGCGGCCCGGGGCAGCCTGGCGGCAGCGAGGACACCCACAGGAGTGGGCTGCAGGGCGAGCGCAGTGAGGGACAGGCTGGGGCCCAGGTGAGCACGAGGGGTTCTTACCACATTTGGAAAGCCTCCCCGTCATCATTTCCATACAGTTAGTGGTGTCTGGAGCACAGAACGGAAAGAGGAGGGAGGGAGACGCATGAAAAAGATGTTCTGGGGACCTCAGGCTGGTGCTGCCCCCGGCGGGGCTGGGGCGCCAGGGGTGGGGCCTGGAGTGGGCGGGGCTCGCTGGGGGTGGAGCCCAAAGCAGGCGGGGCTGG